>JBBYHO010162092.1:0-38486 GCA_038382025.1 Adansonia gregorii | reverse complement strand
TCACCAAATCAAGGGCCTTGAATATCCCTAAATGTAAATATTCTAAGAATGAATCTTTAGTAACTAAACAAATTTACATACAATAGTATTGTGTATAAATTTTGCATCTAAATGTTGTACACTAACTTACAAACAATTTCATATATGTAAAAAAAATTAAGTAAAACTTTAAGAGTGAACGGTTTAATGAAAGTAAAAAATAACTAAACTAACACATGCAAAAAAAATAATTAAAAAATTAAAAATTTCAATTGAAAATGTGTAACACAAAATTTCTTAACCAAACATTTTACAACAAAAGAAATTGAGAACCTATACTCAAATAGAAAAAAACTCAAAATAAATTAAATTCAAAATTTTAGAAAAAGATCCTAAAAACACATAAAAAAATAATGGACCAAGGAGATAAGAACACTCATGTTCCCTAGAACTCAAGTTTAGGCACCAACACCAACAAATAAATTACTCACAAAATTTAAAATATATTATGAAATAAACCAAAAATTTTTATGGCTTTGGGAAAGGTCTCAAACCCACTTCCAAAAATAAAATGAAAAAAAAAACAATTAATTATGTCATAAAATGAGAATGTGAAAACTCTAAAACATAATTATCTCCCAAAACTTTACTAAACAATGCAAAATGACCTAGAAAAGGGATTTAGTACTGTAAAATTTGTTACTAATTAAAAAAAAGAAGATGAATTTGTCTATTTGTTTTTTAAGTTCAGTTTTGCAGGACAAATTTTATACATAGCAAAATTAAGGCATCTCAGTTCCTCATTGTGCAATGCCAAAGTTACCCTAAAAACATTTTAAAAACATCACTTGAATCCTATGACTCAAAAATAAAAAATAGTATATATAGAATATACTCTCCAAGGACTCGGTTTTAATATATAGTAGATAAATAGATGGCATAACTTTGACTCTGATAATGTAACAGGGGAAGACTACTTGATTCATATTTCTCAATTTCCATTGTTTGATCTTTGGGGACAAGGAACCTTTACAGGAAGGGTAAAGTGGTAACAGGAAGGATTGCAACCAGTGATGAGGCAATGATAAGCAGTGACGAGGCAAGGAGGCAACGATAAGTAATGCACAAGGTTAGCACAAAGGAAGAGGACTCAGCATGAATGAACCCTTAGGAAAGCTGAGATGGTTACTAGGCTGGTAGCACACGAGAAATGTAATTATTAGTTAGATGTTGCGATCCTGTTGGATCATTGTAATTAGAAGTTTGTTAGGAATTCAACACCATGGTACTTAGTGCTTGGATTACATACTAAATAATCATTTATGAATTGAAATATATCTTCCTTCCTAATTCTCTATTCTCTAGTCTCTCTTCTCCAGTCTCCCTGTTCTCTTCTTAACTTTTACCTGCCATTATCTGATTTCAGCTCCCATTCATTTAGTTAAACGACTTTGTTATTCTCGCTCTTCTTCTGGGCTTATCTTTTTTTTTTTTTCTTTTTAAAAATTTATTGGGATGTTCCATAAAGTGATGTAGCCTTTTTTAACTCATTAATGTGGTCAGAAAAATTAATTTGTTTTGATTTGCATGAAAATAGTTACTTGCGTAGAACTCTTAAACCCATCCCCCCAATGAAAAAAAGGGATTCGTTTCTTTCCAAACTTTTATGGATGAAACGGAGCTTTGATCCCTATCTTTAAAATTATCTCTCTCTCTCTTTTTTTCTTTTTCAAATTCCTTGGAGAACTGGATCACCTTTTTAGATTAAATCATGTAGTTGCAAGGAGATGCAGCATATTTTCAAGAATAATTTGATGTTGTAAAAAAAGAAAAGAATTCAAAATAAATAGTGATAGTTTTAGAAAACAATAAACACCACAAAATTTGAAACTTTAATTAGAACATCATAATTTGGTGATCAAGGACAAAGCATTAGTAGCAGTAACATAAGAGTGCAATTGCAGCACATATAGTAGTAAGTAGCATATATGTCCATTCTCAACCGTATCCATGATGGATGGAGAATGAATGTAGCAGTAGCATCCATTCCTACTTACAATCCGAACCATATAAAGCGTAACATGTTCCATCTCCAAGTGGAAGTTCCAGAGAGGGAGGGAGCCAAGGAAAGAGAAAGAGAAAGATGAGGATTACCTGAGTCCTAACCATGGCTGGTACGTTAGAAGAGAAGAAAGAACCCGAAGAAACCCAAAATATCTCCCAGGGTTACATGCAAATGCTTTGAGCTCCACAATCATTCATGGAGTTCTTTTCACGATGAAATATATATTAGACAAGCTAAATGCCAAAGACAAACCACTAACTATCCTATTAATACAATTTTAATTAAAAAGGACAAATACTTCCAAAGTTTACCCACAACCCAATATACATGAAAACAAGGGTTTGCAAACATTATCTTCCCTTTCCCTAAGGGAATGTGCTTGTTTTAAACATATTAGAATAAGATATGAAGTGATGTTATAAAAATATGATTACATGGTCCTAGTTTTAAACCCTTAGACCAGATGTCAATGCACAAAAATAATAATAAAAGGAAAAAAAACATGGGGCATAAAATGCCCGCAATTTTTCCTAAAACTGCCTCATAATCAAGAGGGGATTAGCCGTTTAATTTAAAAGACTAAAATTTGAAGATGAGAGACTTGCTTTTTGTGTTGTTGAATTTTTACAGTTTGTGCAAACCATTTTGTATTTATTAGCCTTGCCTAGGCTAAAAGTTACAAAAAGTCAGTTTTAGTGACCCTTTCCCGGGCCGATGGTACAAAACCTTTCACAACTCAGCTGATCCAATACATGAAGTTGGCATTTAGATAAAAATGCTTTGGTTCTCTTCAAGGAACCCCTGTTTTAGAAATATGCAATACAAAAACCATGCATGATTTCGGAGGTGAATTGTGGCCCCGATGGGGGGCTTTTTGTGTGTGTGCGAAGGCCCTGTTGCTAAGCATGCGGGGCTTTGAGTTAGATAGAGATAGAGGGAGAAAGAGAACCATGGTTAGGCCAGAGGCTGAGACTTTAGAGCAGCTAGCTTGGAATGAGCCTCTTAGTGATGAGGGATTGCCGGGGCCTGATGAGCCATGGTTACGCCTGTGGCATAGCAAAACACACTGTCAAAGATATTAGTACCCTATTCCAAGAGTGAATAAATAATTATAAAGTGCTACAATTATACACAACACTACTTCAAATTGTCTCTATGTAGCTTGTTTTCACACAAAATTTTTATTATGCCGACAACTGAGACTTATCCACTAACTTGAAGACTCTAAGGTACACACTCCAATATGAAACTACGTTTGATAAAGAAAGAAAGAAAAGGTTTTAATCTAAAAATTAAAAAAAAAAAAAAAAGAAAAAGAAAAATGGTTAATGTATGTAGCACAAACCTGATTGCAAGGGTGGAGTAGGTGCAAGAGACATGGGAGCAGCAGTACCATATTGGTGTGGATAAGTACTCCCAGTTGAATAGTGAAACAGGTGATGTGGGTAGTGGACACCAAATCCTTCGATTTGGCCAGAAGAGTAGCAGGTGGCTCCACCCGTTCCTTCTCCGAGTTGAAGATAAGGATAGAATGTCGTTCTTGTTCCTGCACCAGCTATCAACCCAGCCGGGCCACCACCATATATTGGATACTGCGCAGTGGCCCCTCCATACAAATTATAGTAGCTCTGAACCATATGTAACAACACAATTGCAAACAGTTATTAACATTTCCGTATTAATAGCCAAGATGATGCAAGTGAAAAATCAAGTTCAAGTTACCCCCCTTAACAATATATAAATCAGTTGGTAACAAAGTTCAATTGGAATAAGCCTAGCTTGGAACAAACAAATACAATTAATCCTAGCGCTTGCTTGTAGTTTCAGAAAATTTTAGAAGACCACGGCTGATCTAATTTCCTATGATGAACAAGTTGAAGACATAGCAACACAACGGCTGTTTGCAAATGCAGGGGTAGGCTAGCTGATTAACCAGTACAAAACTGCTGAACGGACCAGACAGACGTACATGTCGGTAACATGATTCTACTCTATTCTGATTTTTATTGCATTCGCTTCAAAATTACAAGCTTGTTTCAGTAAGGCCACTGTATTTTAGCGTTTACATGTTTAAATCTCTCTCTTCATATTTTCAGCTCAGTGATCTTATATCCACATTTCTTTTTCCAAAATAATTTATGTCCATGTTATCTCAGAAACATTTAATCTTATGAAAAACATTAAGGAATGTTATTATAATCCTTTTGAACATTTGGATTTTGAGTTCTTCTCTCTCTCTCTCTCTCTCTCTCTCTCTCTCTCTATATATATATATATATATATATATATACACGCACACACATTAGATGGATTTATCCAAGGTTGAATGCTCATAGTCTTGGCCTGGTTCAGTTTGAGTCTTGAACAAAATGTTTAAAATTAAAAAATCAATGCAATCTAAATTTATTTTTTAATCAAAAAATATTTTTAAAATTTAATAATGAAAGTTTGTTGGGTAACTAAATGGTCAAAATAGAATCAGGAGACAGTAACTTTGTTTATGTTATATATAAAGGCTATGGGGATCTCAAGTCTCAGCCAAGTACTTATCGTGCTAGACTGAATGTAATGCTCGCACATGTGTGTGTGTGTGTATATATAGAGAGAGAGAGAGAGAGAGTACAAACCGTAGGGTAATTAGAGTAATCTGGCGAGTAAGGAGAGTACCTGAGGAAGGAAATGACCAACACAAAATAAATAAATAAAATTAGAATTTGAAAAGTTTAAAGTTATCCAAATCAATTAAGGGAGTGAGAGTCATGGTGTTTTTTCTTTTTTTTTTTTTTTCCAACTGAGGAGTGAGTCATAGTTGAAACAGCAGTGATTAACGTTTTAAAGCAAAGCAGCTAGCGAAATGCCGCTTAAATGTATATTTTTTATCTTGGTTTTGGGTGGGCATGTGCAGAACATGCTTATATATATATATATATATATAATATGACATTTAACGCGTTCATCCAGAACAGAACAGCACATGAATGTAATCTTTGTGTTGGACATACATATGTATGTAAAAGCCTGTTATGCACTTCGTTGAAAGAAGTTTGAGAGAGAGAGAGAGGTGCATGGTGGATGATGACAGACAGCCTAAGCTAACTTGGTTTAATGGTGCTGGGTGGGTCGGGAGTTGGCATAAGCAGCACGTGCATGGAGTCGGTACACACGTTACAGCAGAGCAAAGCAGCGAAGAAAGAGAAAAAAAGCATATACCCATAAGCATTATTATTATTGAAAGGAATCGCAAGCTGGAATTGGAAGGCATAATGATCAAGAGGGAGGCTAAGCTGTTGCTGTTGCTGCACCTCCAAACCCTGTCTGGAAACACCTCATGCCCCTATAATTCCTGTCTGTTCCTCCTCCTGCATGCACTGCAGTTGGCCCCATTATTATTTTTTAAATTCAAATTATAACCTAAGACCAAAACAAACATCTAACCGAAAATTAATTTCTCCTTTAATGCACCAACTAAAGCATTCATGTCCTATTAACAACAAAACCTTATACTCTCATTGCTCTCATTTTTGTTTGCAAATTTTAATTTCCAAGGGGAAAACAAAAGACCGACGCAATTCCCATGCAATATAATAGACTGATGAGTTTCATTTTACATCCTCCAGCATATTTCCTCCAAACAAAAGAATTAACTCAATTAAGTGATAAGACTGCTCCATTTTCCATTTTTTTTACGGGTACAATATTCATTACTATGCGCCTGCGGATCAAGATTTTACAGATAATGTTATCACTCTCTAACCTGGATGATAATTAAGCAAAACAAAACCAAAGGAAAAAAAACCCCAAAAATTAAGAAGGATGTATAATATATATATATATATAGAAAAATATTTGGTACACAATAAATTCATCATGAGACAAATTTAAAGATTTCGTTACTAGTGGTTTGTAATTCTAACTGTTTAACTTTTTTGTTTCTTCTAACATTTTTCTTACCTGAGAAAGTGTTTTTAGAGTAGGTAACATGAAATCTTTTGTGAATTTGGTCAAGTATCTTGCTATGTTCCAGGTGTATTAAATAACTATCCATATATGTGTGTGTATATATATATATATATATATATAGTCTTTATTCCAGATATGATGTATATGGCATCACCCAAAACCTATAATTCAGGTCAAAGTAAAACCAGAGATCATTAGAAAAAAAATAGGTAGAAAACTAAGAAAAAGCTTTTCACCTGGCTTTGGAGTAGAGGGTTTGGATCTTTGAACACCCAAAGAAGCCAGATTGCAATTAGCCCTCCTCCCATCGATCACAGGAGCAGCATCAACGCAAGCTCTCTTGGCTGCTTCTGGTTCACGAAACGTCACCTATAATAATAGAAACAAAACATAACCAACCACTGCCACATTTTCCGCCTCATCGTATACATTATTACAAAATGGTCAATTTTCAATTTCATTTTGTTCAAAATCCATCACAAGGTAGTAGATCTTTTATTACTCGAATATGTAGTGATAAAATTCATATATTTAATATGATATGATATGATATGAATAATGAAATGAATAAGCAAATTAAAAGAAAACTCAGAAGAAAGGAAACATACAAATCCATAGCCTTTAGATCTCCCAGTGAGCTTATCAGTGATGATGACAGCCTCCAAGATATCACCAAACTGCTCAAAGTGCTTCTTCATTGTATCTTTCTGAGTTTCCCAAGCCAGCCCTCCCACAAACACCTTAGTGTAGGTGGTGTCACCAAACTGCGCTGCCAAATTAGCTGGAGTCATATTTTTGTTTCTTCTTGTTTGACCACTCTCTCAAATTAAATAACAAAAGCAACTTATTATTATGATCTCTTCTAGATAGCTAGCCCTTTTCTTCTTCACCCTCTTCTTGACGATCCTTGCTTTATAGTTATTATGATCCCAGGGAAACAAGAAAAGAAAAAAAAAAGCAAAAAAAAAGAAAAGAAGCTGCTGAGGGGGTACTGATATTTTGTGAATGAAAAATGTGATGAGAAGAGGGTGTGCGGGAAAAATAATATTAGATGGAAGGGATATGGTAGTAACCAAACCAATGGCAATTACAAAGAAAGAAAGAATGAAAGAGGGACCCTGTATTACTATTACTTGGTTTGGATTGGATTGGATTGGATCTTCTCCTTGTTTTATATTTAGATTTAGAAGGTGGTGGCGTTGATCGAAGAATGAGAGAATTAGGTCAGAGGGAGTTTATGTTTCGAGGGAAGATAAAGCAAAAGTCATTAAAAAAAAAAAAAGAATCTCCCTCTCTCTCTCTCTCTCTCTCTCTCTCTCTCACACGCGGGCATGAATTACTTTCCGCATTTTATTTTCTGACGCGCCACTGTTTTTCCTTCTTTCCGCTGCATTCTCAGATTTAGTAGAGTTCATAATTTGATGTATTATCCGGTATGAGATAATTAATTTGATGTATTATCATTTAATTAAAATTTAAAAATAAATATAAATAATTTTATTTTTTAAAAATATAATATTATTTAATTAATAGATAATTTATGTTTCAATACCTCACATATAAATTCAATGTTGATAAAATGCAGAATTATTATGTCGGCCTCGCCATACTTTCTATTATTTTAAGGGAACGAGGTTGTAATGACTATTCTAGCCTCAATCTTTTAATGTTACTACAAGATTTACCACGCACATTTGTGGTTATAAATTGAAAGGTAGGTAGTGGCAAAAACGGAACGGAGAAATTAAGGGAACGGGAGGGAATTGGCGAGAGTAGAGTGAAAATCTGTAATGGCCCGGGAGGTCAACGGTCAATCATCGAATTGTCTGCATTGTTACGTTTTGGTGCTCCCGGATTCCATGATTCGGATGGAATATGACGCAACAACGATTGATATTTAGCATTTTTATTTTAGTGCGTGTAGATATATATATTAATATTAATATATTTTAATATATTATTTTAAATTTATTAAAATTTAAGTATTTTTAATTTATATATAAAAATATTTTTAAGTATAAAATAAATAAAATTAAATAAATTTTTATGTTAAATATTTATCAACTGTATATAATATTTTTTTAAAATTTTATTAAATATAAAAAAATTAATATCAGTTAAGTTAAAATTTTTTAACTTTTATTAAATGTATGAATAATTATATCTAACATCCATCAAATCTAAATTGATTTAATTTTTTTACAAACTTATATTATGTACGGACTGATGTAGCTATTTTTGGTCGATACACCAAAATAGGCTGATACTAACTATCACTGGTACATTATATATCAAAATCGATACATATCAATCAGTACGATTGATATTAATATAATATTGATAACACTGATATATATATATATATAAGAATTAAAATTTTGAAAAAATTATATTAATATGATTACTTTATTAAACAGTTTATTAAAAGTGTGAGATGATTTTTGAAATTATTTTTATCAAATAAAATGTTATAAATTTTAACATTTGTCAATGATATGTATAATTAATAAATATTAGTTTATTACTAACAAGCACAGCACTTCATCTTTTTTAAATAAAATAAGATAACACCTTCATCTCAAAATTAATATATGATCAAATAAAATTAAATTTTAAATATTTAATATGTATTTGAATTATAATCTAACTTAATTAAAATTTTAATTTGATAATAATTAAAATAATTTTATAGTTAATTAAATTTTCATGTTTTGTTGTTGGAAAAAGTATTGAGTAGAAAAATGACAAAAAGAGAAAATATTTTTTTATAATCCTAGTGTTTTTTATAATCAATTTCTTATTTACGATTTCATTTCAATTTTTTATAATCCTACCATTTTATAATATATATATATTGTTTATGTGTTGTCGCAACATGATAATATAATATTTTTATTTTTTATTTGAAAAAATAAATATAATATTTATAAAAATAATTGATATAAGTAATAAATACTTGTCTTTATCTGACACATTCAAATCAAATGGGTCAAACATAAGATAGATTTTGAGTAATATGAAGTCATTCAACCTGACTTGAGTTATGCTTAAATAGTTAAAAATTATTTTTATTTAAATTTATTAATAAAATATATTATTTAAAAAATAATTATTAACATAATTTAAATAATGAAAACTAATTTTAAATCTCAACCCAAAATAAAGTTTGAAAAAACATAAATATGATTTAAAAGATAATTGAAATATTATTTTAAAGAGAACTTTGCCAAAGATATTATTTTTAATCATATTTTTAATTATTTTAACTTTCTTCAAAGAAAAAACCTGAGGGGGGATTACAATTTGGGGTGATGGCATGGTGATTGGTGCAATATCCGTACTCATTGATTTTTAACTAAATTGATATGGATAACTTTGACATTATCTCAGTTAAATACTAATAAAAAATAATTATACAAGTTCATATATAATATAAATTTATAAAAAAATTAGATTGGTATTGATTTTAAGTTTGATAAATATTATATATAATTACTTATAAATTAATAAATATTAGACATAATTACTTATAAGTTTGACAATCATTAAAAATTTTAGCCTTCCTATTTTAACTGAATTGATCTTGTTATATTTGATAAAATTTTTTTAACATATTATATATAATTAATAAATATTTAATATATTAAATTTATTTAATCTCGTTTATTTTATATTTAAAAATATTTTTTTACATAAATTCAAAATATTTAAGATCAGATAAATTCAAATAATTATATAAAAATACTCTGATACCGTTATCAATATGTATCAATATTAAAACAAAAATGATACATCTACGTATGTGATATTACTTTGGGTGACGGTGTGAAAGTAATTTTTATTTTTCAGTAGGAGAAACACATTTATTATCAATAAAAAAGCACACAGTATAATATATAATGTGCTACCAAAATCAAAACTTTTAAAATAAAAAATGTTGTTTTTCATTTTGAGAAATCCTATATGACGGCTTAACTAATCAGGGGATCAACTATATATCACCCTTGAAACCTCTAGCATGAGCTAGAACAGGTGACATGGAGAAGAAAGTCTGAATAAAGTGGAATAACGTTAAGACAGTTGAAATTACACGTTGGTTGTGATTTCCGAAGCTTGTTTTCGTATTTAAACTCATACTTATGTGCATGAAAGGTAAAATAAATAAAGTTCTAAAAAGGCTGTTAATCTAATTGTTTCCCATTAATTTTGTTGCCGTCACATGCTCGATCACATTCACCGGTGACAATTAAACCATCTCTCATGCTCCTTTACACTTTATGGAACTGTAGATTGAATATAATTGCATCAACTAGTGCTATATAGTATTTGCCTTCGTATAAAATTACTCTTTTGCCTGAATTCTGACAACTGCTCTATGCAAGAAGTTAGAATATAAATTTCCACCTTTTTTTTTTAATTTCCTAAAGCACTTGTCAGTCTCACACAATAATGTTTCACCTTGCGTTCTTGTTGATACCATGATTTTAGCCTTGCCTTTTTTAACTTGCCCTGAATATTTTTGTAGCACAAAACCTGCGATCGAACTTAAATACCCATGTAATGTAAGCCATTGTGCTAGATTTTTCAAGCAACATTGCTACCGCCATAAAGTACATTCTGATTTAGTGCTCTTTGTGCCCGCTTGTATTGGTTTAACTCGACGCAGTCGTGAATTCTTCATTCTTCTAGGCCTATGGCCAACTAATTGCATTGGGTTTGCCAAAGTTTGGGCTCAAGCTATGATTCATTCTCATTAATTGGCCTCATAATAACTAATTAAGTAATTCTTAACCTTATTAAATATTTAAATTGGGCTGCTGACTAAATTCCTTAGCCCAATTTATGAATTATTTTTTTTTGTCTCAACAATTATCCCAACCAAATTATTTTTTACATTTCTTTGCAAAAAACAATATTACCGAAAGTACAACAACTAGCGCCCAGCGCCCAAAGTTATCATACTTAGTCTTCTTCACATTAGATTAAGCATCGTTAAGAATATCTAATCCTTCATTTAAAATTTTGGCAATTTTTGTCGTCAAATTCTTAATCTGGAATTTTGACCCATATGGAACTCTTTTGTAACTTCAAATATCTTCAAATTTCCTTGTCACCGTTTGATGTAAGAAATAATTTTATTTATTTAAGTATATATAGATATATATATATATACATATATACAAATACTAACTACTAGTCTTTTCAAATTTATATTCAAGTTTTCAAAATTTATAATGTAAATTAAATTTTGTATATCCAAATGACTAAGTCATAAAAAAAATTAAACATTTTGAATTATATATATATATATATAAACAATACAATTGAGCAATATAAAGATGATAAAAATAAAAATTTTCATTGAGTAAAGTCAAATTTTCCACCTTCAAAATTATTATTTTTGTATATATTGACTAAGTTATTATGAGGGAGCCAACATTCTTTGCCCGTCTATTAAATCTTGTTCAACATCTTCCAAGCATCTTGCTCAAAATATCATACATTCCCTCGCCAAATATCCTTTGCAATTGAACCTTCTAAACAACATTTGTTCCAATAATAAGATTTTAACTTTTTTACAAACCTATAATATATTATATAACAATATTAGTTTCTGCAACTAAACTCTATGTTTTAGATAACACTACAATAAGCTAATAACATAATACCTCTCTAATGGGCAATTTCATCGATAATAAATCAATCCACTGATTTTTGCTTCATAAGGTATGGATAACCAAATGCACCATTATAGTGTAAAAATGAGGGAGAAAAATCTTCTTTAAGTGGCATAAAGTTGAAGTCACTTGATATTGAAGTTTTTTAAGCCTCTTTGATATTGAGAACTCTGCCACAAATAGCTTAATTATGTTACTAAGTTCAATTAAACTAGAGGTCACTTGCTTTGGCATAGAACAACGTAAAGCAAGTGGAAGTAAGTCTTATATTAACCTGTGATAATTATCTGACTTTAAGGAAGAAAGCTTTCAATCTTTGAGATGCACATATCTTTATATATTATAAGCATATGCATTCGGGTCTTCATATCTTTCAGCACCTTACAAAACATATCATTTTTCTTTAAGACATCCTAAAACAAACAAGTGACAACCTTGAGTTGCCATTAGAAAGTAATTCCTTATAAAGATCGCAAAAAATTCCCATGTCAATTGAGTCAAGCCAACTCTTTAAATTATCTTTTGTTTTTCTATCCATATTAAGAATTGTTCCAATTCTATTTCCATAAACATTCTTCTTTATATGCATCACATCAATGTTAAGACGTAGTAAATAATGCTCCTACTAAGATAGGTCAAAAATAATTTTTTTCCACAAATATACCTTATTTGGATCAATTTCATCTTCCACCTTATCGCTTTGATTATTAACATCACCATCTTTATACATCTCCCTCGATCTTTTCCTAGATTGTGTGCTACTTGGTTGATTGGTCTTTCCATAAGTAAAATTGATATCTTTCAAAATCAACAAGATATCAAAGCCAATGTAGGCTCAGATGCTTCTTTAAAGTCTTTAGTGTCATCAAAGATAGATTTTTGGAATCAAAATCTATGGTTCTCATCTAACCACTGATGATGTCCCATATAAGAGACTTTTGTCTTGTTATATAGCCACTTCAAACATGTTTTTACAACATAGCAAGGACCTTTGGTGCTTTACCTAGAGATAATTTGCATAAGCAGGAAAATTGTTTATAGTCTATAGTACAATTGTACAAAAAAATTCTTTCTTTTTGATGCATCATATGCGTCAACCTCTTTCACAACTACTTCAACTCTTTAATAAAATGTTGCATATAAATGTCAATATCATTTCGTAGACCTTTCTTCATAGTAATTATCATAGGCAAGATAAAGGATGATTGTTTCAGGCAAATCCATGAAGGCAAATTATAAGGAACCATGATAACCTGCCACAAACTATAAGAAGTAACTATAAGAAGTACTCATCATTTCAAATGAATTTACATAGTCAAATGTAGGCCCAAGCATCAGATTTCAAGGATCATTAGCAAAGTATGGCAACTTTTTGTTAAATGTTTTCCAAGGTACAAAATCCGTAAGATGCCCTAATAACCTATCAGCAATCATTTCATCATGATGCCACCTCCGACTGCAAAATTCATTGAAGTCTTGGTATTAAAAGATATGAAAATTCATTAAAGTCTTAGTACTAAAGGAAAGTACCACAAAATTCATTCAAGCTTCTTTTTTAAATGTGCTTCACCTTCAACCGCAAACTCATTATTTTTTATGTTTTCATCCAACCATCGAGACTCACCACAAGCATAACAAAATTATTGATTTCTTCTATCACTTAATACAAAAGACAATCATTCGGGCAACTCTGAATTTTTTCGTATTCAAGGCCTAAATCCTTTATCATATTTTTTGTATCCTTGCAAGACTCAGGGATTTTTGCAAAAAGGAACTTTTCTTTAAGGATCTCTAATAATAATGCAAAAGAATTTCTTATCCACCCACCTATGCATGTTAATTGGAAAAAAACAAATACAAAAAGACAATTTTAAATACTTAGATCCCTTATAAAGATCTTTATATATTTTATCAAGCAACTATAAACTTTGCCACTTCTCTATTGGGTTCTTTATCACCTATGCCACTTTCTATTTTTGTAAAATCATTTAACTCTAAAACTTTTGGTTTAAAAGGTTGGAAACCATGGTTATATTTTTTAAACGCATCTTGTAACATGCCTTCCACGTCATTTTTTTCTGGTAGACTCATGCTGATTATTATCTGGAACTTTGAAGAGCTCTAAAGGATGATCTAGAATGTATGAACTCTCCATGAAAATACCATTGGATGTACCCTGAGAGAAATCTGAAACAAATAAAATGTTCTAAGACAATTTGACACATATGCCAATCAATATTAGCACACCTTCAACAAGACACAGTATCATATTATCTTTGCTTGCTTTATGAAAACCAAAGTTTAGAAAATTTTGTACTCCATCTTGGTACTTTTGACTTAATCTCAACTTTTGCATCTAACTCTTATCCATTTTGTACTTGAAAAAGTCTGAATCATAAATCAATATAACATAAATAATATAATTATAATTTAATACTGCCATGGTAGAATCACTTATTGAACAAAGTCGAAATGATCATTGGAATTATTCTTATGGTCTAATTTCATACTTATTCTAAATCTTCTTTAATTTATTTGCATCATAATTAAATATAGCACATTAATCTCGGCTATGAAAATATTTATGCACTAATCCTTTGTAAATAAAAGTGAGTGTATCTCATATTCATTAAGACATATTTAAAAAAAAATTATCATAAAACAAAAGTAGACAATCAAGGTAAAAAGAAATGTTTATTAAAGAAGCTAGAAATTAGCAAATACAACAATCCATTTATGGAATTCAAATAGAAATTAGCAATTTTGCATGATTGCCACAACTTCAAATGAGCATTTTAATAATCTAGATAACTTAGAAGAAAACAAAGGCGATAAGACATAATTGAAGTTTAAAACTTACAAGAATTCCTTCAAAATCCTTTGAAAAATATGCCTGCACAAGCTTCCCTCTCTCTTTTCTTATATCTATAAAAAACACACAGAAAAAAATAATAATAAATATCATTGAACATTAACTAAATAGTTGAAAATAATCTTTTATTGTTAAAAATAAATTTCATTAACTTAATTTTACATAAATTATTTTCATCCTTTCTAAATTAATTTTAATTTTGATGTATACTATTAATGATTTTGATATATAATATAGATTCATTTCCAAAGTTTGAGTTTTATTAATAAGGGAGGAATTTCCAAAAAAATAAGTCATTATCATAATAATAATGGTTAATAAGGTAAAGAAATCTGCATTGACATGGAATAATAATGATGAAAGAGACCTAATTTTAACCAACACCTTACTGAACAAGAACTTCAAACAATGTTGGTGAATTGCCAAATAAGAAGGGCCAAAAATGATGGACAAAATGGGCACTTATGACTAGCTATTAAACAAAAAATAATGGCATTTTAATATAAAATGCCTCTGTTAAACATAAATGGTAGCATTTGTTCTTATAAGCGTCACTAATTTCAATATTAAAATCTACTATTTTAGAATAGCACTAAATTTGAGTGTATAAAAAATTACCACACAATTATAAATTATAATTAGCAACTTTTTTACACAAAATGTTGCTAATTTTACTTATTTAGTGATGTTTTGGGGCAAAAATCTTTTTCTAGTTCAAACACGGAATATAGCAATGTTTTTTTTTTAATGAAATGCCATGATAAAATGTCACTAGTACCCTAGTGTATTGTAGTGCAAATAGTATAAATGATCCTAGAATTTTCCAATATATAAAGAAGAATAAAATCTTTATTAGAATATATAAACACCAGTTTCTATTGAAATACTTAGCAAATCTATCTCTTTAAGGGAACAAATGGTGCCTTTTGAATAATCTTAAGATGAGAAGATTTCTTTTTGAAGTTTTGCCACATGATGAAAAGATATTAAACAAATTTTCAGTATTTAAAATATCAAAACCAAAGACCAATTAATTAAGACTAAGTGCCTATTTGTCTTGACTTTTTTTAGCTTAAAAGCTTATTAAAAGTAAAATTTTTGGCCAAATAGGTTTTTAGAAAAACTAAAAAAAAGCTTTTTTTAATGAATAAAATAAAAAAAGCTTAAAAAGCTAAAAATAAGAGCTTTCTCTTCTTTGTTTTTAAAAACGCACTAGTTTTTCACGTAATTTTTATTTTTATTTAAAAAATGTCAACATTTATTAAATGTAAACCTAGTGCCACTTTTATTAAATATAAACTTGATATCTGTATATAAAAAAAAGAGCAAATAACATTAAAATTACCAAACTACTTTAATTTTTAAAGCTCTTGTTTCTTTTTATAAAAGCTTCATAATAACTTCTAAGCTGAAAAAAGGCCAAGCCAAACAAGCACCAATTCAAGGTAGCATTTGATTAATTAGGTATCGTCCATATGGATGTGGTTATTGAGATGTTATTAATTCCCCATATGCAATTGTACTCCTGAACTTGGTAATAGTAAAGAAGAATAGACTTATCATTTTTAAGTGTTTACGTCAAACTTAGAATTACATTAAAGTGAATAGAATCATTAAGATAACTAATCATACCAAAATTGAAAAAAAAGTTATTGATAAATCCTAATAATTTATGTCTAGCAAGCTAAAGTTACGTCTAAAAAATTATGCCAAGACATATTTACTCACCTTTTCAAGTCTAATGCAAAGTAACTATTATTTTCTTTGTTTAAGTGATTTCAAGAACTTTTGAGCATGGAAGGAAACCCATTGGGGAGAATTCTAAAAAAATGAAATGAACTAATAATTATTAAAAATAGTGAAACTGAAAAAAATAATTTTAAAGAAGAAAATAGCAAATTAAAGTATTAATAAGGAGATCATAATTACCTTTTAGCTCTCGATTCTATCTCCTCTTTAGTTACCTTTTAGCTCCGGAATCTATCTCCTCTTTAATTGCTTTCTTCTCTATGTAGCAATAATTAAGGGGTTGACTCCTTGGGTAAGGGAGCCGACCCCATAAATAAATATATTATAAAATATAATATATATATTATAAATTAAAATATATATTATATATATTATCTATAAATTAAAAATATTATTTAAAATTAAAAATATTTTATATTAAATCTTGAATTACTATTTAAAAATAATAAAAAATAAAAATAATTCATATTAAATTTTGAATTACTAATTAAAAGAATAAAAATTAAAAAGATTTTATATATTATTTTATATTATTATATAATACATAATGTATATTATATATGTGAGGGACTAAATGTATGAATTAGTATAAATAAATGTACGAATCACTATAAATAAATGTATGACTTAGTGTAAATAAAGGTACATATGACTACAATTAAATATATTAATGACTGTAAATAAATACGGATAACTATAACTAAATATACGGATGACTATAACTATATTATGAATGACTATAACTAAATGTACGAATGACTGATGACTATAACTATATTGTGAATGACTATAACTAAATATACGAATGACTATAACTAAATGTACGAATGACTACAACTGAATGTACGAATGACTACAACTGAATGTACGAATGACTACAACTAAATATACAACTCACCATAACTAAATGTACGAAAAAGTATAACTAAATATATGAATAACAATAACTAAATATATGAATAACTGCTACTAAATGTACGAATGACTATAACTAAATGTACGACTAACATAACTAAATGTATTGATGAGTATAACTAAATGTACGAATGACTATAACTAATTATACTAATGACTATAATTAGATGTACGAATGACTATAACTAAATATATGAATTACTATAACTAGATGTACGAATGACTGTAACTAAATGTGCGAATTACTATAACTAAATGTATGAATAACTGTAACTAAATGTACAACTTACTATAACTAAATGTATGACTTACCATAACTAAATGTGGATGAATATAACTAAATGTACAAATGAATATAACTAAATGTACGACTCATCATAACTAAATGCACGAAAGAGTATAACTAAATGTACTAATGACTATAACTAAATATACGAATGACTATAACTAAATCTACGAATGGGTATAACTAAATATACAGATGAGTATAACTAGATGTACGAATGATTGTAACTAAATATACTAATGATTATAATTAAATATACAAATGACTGTAGCTAAATATATAAATGACTATAGTCATTCTTACATTTAGTTATTATTTTTTATAGTAATTTGAGATTAATATAAATTTTTTATTTTTATATAATAATTAAAGATTTAATATAAAATATTTTTATTTTTAAATAATTTAATGTAAAATATCTTTTTTTCATTATTTTTAAATAGTAATTCAGGATTTAATATAAAATATTTTTATTTTTTATTATATAATATATATTATATAATTTATTTATAACATATATTATTTTTAATTTTTTCAAAAATAATTTGGGATCTAATATAAATATTTTTTAATTTTTATTTTATATAATAATCCGAAATTTAATATAAAACACTTTTAATTTTTATTATATATAATATACTATTATATTATATCTATAATATAGTATATTATATTAAATATGTATTATATAATATATAATATATATATAATTTATATTTAATATTATATAAATGTAAAGTAATTTTTAATTTTTATTAATTTTGAAATAGTATTTTTGATATATATAATCTATATGTAATATATAATATAAAATGTATATATTATATATTATATATAAACATATAATAATTTATATTATTATAATATATTTAATATATAAATATATAAAATATATATTATATATATAATATGAAGGGGGAAGTTGGCTTCCTGGGTGGGGTCAGTTCCCTTCCTCCCACATATATATAAAATATATTTTTATATATAATATATTATATATAATATACAATATGTTTTATATAATAATATATAATAATATATAAAGTATTTTTGAATTTTTATTATTTTTAATTAGTAATTCAAATTTAATAGAAAATATTTTTATTTTTATTAATTTTTAATAATAATTTTAAATTTAATATAAAATATTGTTAATTTTATACAATATCTTTAATTTATAGATAATTTATATAATATATGTTGTAATGCATAATATATATATTATATTTTATAATATATTTATGCAAGGGGGTAGTTCCCTTGCCTAAGGGAGTTGACCCCCTAGTTGCTGCTGCATGAAGCAGATAAAAAGGAGTTAAAATAAAGGACAAAATGTTAATTATAATTTTTTTATTAATAATTATACTAATTATTTTTTTTAAAATTATTATTTTTTGGTTTCATCTTTTTTAAATAATTATCAGTTTATTTTATTTTTCTTGAATTCTTCCCAACTCATTGTTGGAAACTGCTACGAAAAGCGAGCAGCATCCGAACTCATCGCGGTGCAAGAAGCTTTCGCTTGCCAAAGGAAAGAAAGGGAATTGTTCTCTAGCAAGGTGAAGAAGAGACTTTTTCTCTCAAGGAAGAATTGTTTTCACTTTATTTAAACAAATTAAAATAAAGTACGATACTTATTATGATTATTGTTATCATGAATATTAAAATATATATATATATATATATATTAAACAAGAAAGTTAAAGGAGTTCAATTTCACCTGCAACTGCGTTCATGAGACTTATTATTGCGTGGCCAATGAATAATAATTTTCAAATATATATAATTCTTTAACTTTAATTTTATTTGATTATTGAAATGATATATATTTTAGTAGCATATATTAAGAAATTTTGAAAAATAGAAAATCATATTTAATAAAGATAGTCCTGCCTAACCCGTCACTGATGACATAAAAAACGTGTCTAGAAGAAAATAGCCATCAATTTCATTTATGTCTAAATGAAAGTTGACATGTTTGACGTTTTCCTTTTGGTACTTGTTGTTGATATTGGGATAAGATAGGAAATACTTGAAATTAAATTAAATTTATGTCCCATTAATACATTCTTAATCATTAAGCTAAGAAGAAGTTGACGTATTTGGTGTTTGGAATTGGATGGCAATTATAGAGGAAATGCTTTTCGTTTGCTGTAAGCTAACTTCTAGTGTGTGGAATATTAATGCATTTTGCAGTCTTCTCTATCTAATTATTTCCCTTTAAAACTCACGTTTGTTGTCGGCTTCCTTCCCGTTGGCTTGGCAGTGAAAGCAAACAACAGATTATTTTATTACAATTCGCATAAAAGAAAAATTACTACTATTACCTCAATGAAAGATTAAAAAAAAATAGCATCTATAGGTGTTAATCTACGCTCTAGAGGAAATTGAAATTATCCAAAATATAAATTTTAAGAAAGCCTTAAAATTTATAACTTTATTTGAGTAAGCTTTTATTTTTTTGTTGTATTTAATTATGTTTTATCCCTTAATTTATATCTAGATAAGTCCTGTATAAAATAAAATATTGATTTAAGTTGGGGCTTGTCTAAGTACAAATTAAAGGTCAATGATTTATTTGGTTAAAAATTAAAGCATTGCTAAAAAAACAAAAAAAGAGATTTTAGCCACAAAATTTAGCAATTAAATCACATTCATTGCTAATTAGTGATGAAAATAGCAACGAAAGAAACACTCGTCGAACTTTCATTGCAAAATTCATTATAAATTCAAAGGGTACATTTGCGACAACTCATTCATCACAGAAGTCATTGTTAATATTCACATGAAATGGTGCCAAATTTTGTGACCCAATATTTGTCGGTAAATTTGCAACGGAGACGTTTTCTCACTAAAAATGGCTAATCTTCACGGATAATAATATCAAATTTTGCAAGGAATAATTTGTTGAAATTTTGGTCAGTAATTTAGCAACGAATTATGTTCATAGCAAAATTAATTATTGAATTGTAAATGTAAAATGTTGTCACTAATCTACGACAAATAATATTCATCGTTAAATTAGTGACAACATTATTACTAGGTTATTTGGTTGAAGCGCATTTGTAAATAATTTTATGGCAAAATGGAGACTATTGATTTGTTTGCTGCTAATATTGTCACAACTTTATGATAGATGAGCATTCATCGCTAAATTTCATCACTAAAGTCCACCAACAGTTTTTCGTTGCTAATATTATCACAACTTTGTAATAGATGAGCATTTGTTACTAATTTTAATTGCTAAAGTCTACTAACATTTTTCGTTGTTGATTTCGTAGCTAATATTGTTGGAACTTTAAATTTGTTGCTAAATTCATCGTTAACTTTTTTGTTGCTAATTTCAGACTAAAATGTACTTATTACTCACATTTCTCCTTTTTTTTTCATTTCTTTCTCCATGCTCTTCTCTCTTCTTATTCGGTGTTATATGGTCCCGCTCCAGGTATAGCTTCAACACCACTAGCTATAGGTCCACTGTCTGATTAGTTCTCACCCTCTATTTTTTTCTTGGGTCTTACATTTAGGTAATTAATATAAAAATTAGATTAAATTTATTATTTGACTAGCACCTAAAACCTAAATGTTAACTAATTGGTTAATTTCTAGTATAAAAAAAGTTTGATTAATTTCACATAAGATGTAGTACTTAAGGCATTTTAATCTCTTGAAGTTGTTAGTTATTCATATATGATTACTATACACACATACCAACGATGGGAGGTGTGGGTTTGAAAGAATCTTTAACCATTTTGATAATAAATTTTAAATGTGGTTCTTGATTTCATTTCTTTAAACAATTAAAAGTGAGCCAAAGTGAGAATTGATTCTTGTATGTTTACTTATTTAGAAAACCCGAGGAAAGCAAAAAAAAAAAAAACTTTTGAGCTTTTTATCAGTTCTGGTAAAGTTTACAAAAAAACTATACACCATTTTTGTGATAAAGGCTTGAATGAAAAGAGAAAAAAATACCTTCTTGAAGAAAGAATAAAAAGTTTTTAACTGCAATTTAGTTCTTGAAGTACTTTTTCATGTTTATTGATTTTAGCAAAGATGAATAGTTCTAGATACGTGTTTTTGAATGCACAAAGATAAAACTTTGAACTGAAAGTGCTAAAATTTTAGTTAAGTATAATATTTTAAACTTTAATCTTGGGATTATGAGAATTATGCTTTTTGTTTTATATGATTGCATCTTATTATTAATTTTTTAGAGCTTATTTTGACAAGTGTGGAATTAGGTATTGCTTGAACAAACTTGTTGGACTTAAACTAAGAAAGTTTTAGATATTTGCATTGTGTAGTGTCTTGATTCTTGCCTGTTGTTTGCTACTGTTATGGCTATGGCTAAGACTCGGACAAGTAGCTTCACTCAAAACCTTCACAATGCAGCCCTATCTCAAGGCCCTGGACTTAAGAGTAGGCCAACAATCTCTTATTGCCCTTGATGTTAGTTCATTTTCTTAAGAAAAAGAAAAAGAAAAAGAAAAGGAAAAAGAATTGATGCAGTTGTTGTAGACACTTAATTTCGTCCGAGTCCCCTTATCGATAATCATGAATATCTAAGATGAAGAATTTAATGGCTGCATTAATTGCGAACAATCTTTTTCAGATGAACCAGACATTTTCAATACTTTTTTAGTCATATTTAAATGGCTATAAGTTCACATGGCAGAAAAAAGTCATATTTTAACCTTTAATTTTGGATATGTAGATGAATATTTAAGAAAAAAAATTTATTTATAATATTTCTAGTCAAAATTTTGGAAATCTAGTTTTGAGAATGATATCATTATCAAATTTTCTAATTTTAAGATTTTTTAGAGAATTTTTTTGTAAAATTTGAGAAATTGATTATTGTATATTTTTATTAATACTTTTATGGTATTTATGCTGATACTCACTTCGCAAAATCAAAAATATTCAAAGAAAAATTCATGTTAGTATTTTATACCATAAAGTATTAAGTTGCCTACTTTAGTAATTAATTTTAAATCACACTACTGTGAGTATAACGCTCATAAATTTTTTCTGAGTAAAATTATTTTGATTTCCAGATTTTCATCTTTACCATTTTGTAAATTAGTATTTTGGATAATATGCCTTATTTAATTCATTTTATACAAGTTTTAATGAATTTTTTAAACTTTCTCGATTTTAGAATATGAACTTTTCTTTATTTGTAAAAATTTGGTAGAATTTTCTCGGGTTTTGAATTTTAAAATTCTTTAAATATTCAAATTTGATCCCGTTAAATAGTTTTTCAAAAAATCATTTATTTGTCACAAATTTTAGGATTTTTCTCTTTTTTAAAATACGAAGTTTTCTACTCTATAAAATTTTCGGGAAGATTTTTCTAGGTTTATAATTTTTAAAATTCTTTAAATATTTTTATTTATTCATATTTAATCAATTTCAAAAATTCTTTTTTATTTTATGATTTTTTCATTTTTTATAATTTTTTCTATTTCCAAGATACGAAGTTTTCTGCTCCAAAAAATTTTAGGGGGTTTTCTCTAAGTTTATGATTTTTAAAATTCATCAATTATTTTTATTAAATTTAAATTAAATCAGTTTTTGAAAATTTAATTAATTGGATAAGTTATGAATTTTTTTAATTTTTATCAGAAAGGATTTTTCTCATATAATTTTACGAGTTTTGGAATTGCAAGCAGTTTTTTTCATTATTTCATTTCGAAATTTTGTTTATGATTATTAATTTCCTATTTTATTGTAATCATTTTAATTATGAATTTTTTCTACTAATTTCATGGAAACTTATGTAGTTGATTCTCAACCTTTCCTTAACCAATTTAGTTGGTTTCTAATTACCAATTAGATCATAATATCTAGGGAATCATGAGAATATTTTTTTGAATGACCCTTAATTTCTTGTCAAATCAATCAAGTTTCATCTTTTTATGTTAATAATGACAAAAATAATAATAAAATAAAGAAAAAATAATTTTTTTCTATTTTTTCTCTTAGAGTTTCGGCTAAGAGGATTTGGTTATCATCTTGGCCGAACCTTCCCCTTTATAAAGAGGGGGGCAGATTTGTTTGCATGGAGATTTGGAGAGAAAAAGCTTAAAAAAAAGGAAAAAAAAAGCACTTGAAAAATTTTAGTTTTCTAAGCTTTGTTATGGTATAAACTTCATTCTTTTTTATTTTTCTACACTTTTTATTCATTTTCAATCTTCTTTATAATTCAAACCATTTAAGGCTCATGGATTTCTGTCCATGTTGAAAGGCTAAACATGGTGATTTTGTATATTTGCGATATTTGATGTTGGTTTTTGTTTTTTAGTTATTGCTTGATTTTTGCTTGTAAAATATGGTGGTGTTGTTGAGATATTAATTTATTGTATGTATGTGTTGATGTTTATGTAGTTTCTTTTTTCTTTTTAACTTTCATGTTAATATATGATAAAGCATATTTGTATATTCATTTTTAGTTTTATTTTCATTTTATTTTTATTTTGGTTTAGTAAATTTATTTATGTTCATGATTTTTTATGTCAAAGCATGATTAAATTTGGTATTTTTGTTTTGGGTGAATTCGATAGGTTCTTTTTAAAGATGATTTTGTGCATATTTTTACAATAGTTCTTCCATGTTTTTCTTGTTTTAAGGTTATTTTATAATGTTAGTAACCATAGGGACAAATTCGCGAAAATGTATAAATTTTTTAAGCCATTTTTGGGTTTGGCCAAAAGCTTCATGGGCTATATGGAAATTAATTTTGTGTTTCTTAGAACATGTTTTAGATATTTTTCATATTTAGGGGTCATTTTATAATTTTATAAAGTTTAAGGACTAGTTTGCAAAAATAAAAAATTTGTGTTTTATGGTCAAAGGGGTTTGACTGAGCCTTTATGCGGATGTTCTTCATGATTTACATGTTGATTTTTACATGATTAATCATATTCTGTGATGATTTAGGATTTTTTTATTTAGGCACCTAAGTGTAAAATAAGAAAAAGTTTAGGGACCATGTAGCGAATTTAACATTTAGGGTAAAATGGTCATTTTGTCACTTTTAAATATTTCTATTATTCTTATGATATTCTGTAGGGGAATACAAATTTTTAAAACTTTTCGTACCCTCTCGATTTTTCGTAATGTACGAAATGAAATTTTTGAAAGTTTAAAGGCTTAATTGTAATTTTTGCATTTTAAATCAATTTTAGAATTTTAATTTCCCTATTCAGGGTAAATTCATCATTTTATCATCATATTAGTGTCCGTTAGGGTGCTGAGATACTTTTACGTTGAAGGTATATCTTAAGGGCATTTCGATAATTTTACCTAAAACCAAGCCCTAGATAGTAATCGGGATGCTTTAATGCAAAAGGTGCATATATAGGATAGGTTTGTTATTTCGTCTTAATTTCACTGGCCATTAGGGATATTGAGATACTTTCACGTCAAATGTACACCTAAGGGGCATTTTGGTAATTTTGCTCATCATATGCTTTTATGCCAAAGGTGAACATTTAGGATTATTTGAGTCTTCTTAGATCATTTTAAACTCTATTAGGGTTACAAGGATACTTTCACGTTAAAGGTATGCTCAAGGGTATTCATTAGAATCAAGTCCTAGGTAGTCATCCGGATGCTTTTATGCCAAAGATGTACATTCAGGATAGGTTCGCCTTTTTATAATCCTTTTCATGTCTTTAAGGTTGCTGAGATACTTTCACATTAAACATATACCTCAAGAGTATTTTGGTAATTTCTTTAGAATTAAGTCTTAGATAGTCATCGGGATGTTTTTTGCCAAAGATTGTACATTTAGGACATAGTCAACTTTTTATAATCCTTTTCATGTCCTTTAGGGATTACTAGGATACTGTCAAGTCGAAGGAATAGCTCAAAGGCATTTTAGTAATTTTACATATGTCCGATGTGATTACTAGGATTTTTCATGTCAAAGTTATTCCTAATCTAATGTGATTGCTAGGATATTTTCATGTTAAAGGTACACATTAGGGATAGGTTCTTCATTTTATATTGTTATCGAGTTTAGAATGTTCTATAAATATTTTTTTAAAATATAAAATTTTTTTATTAAAATAAGGCAATGTCTCTATATATTTAATAAAATATAAATATTTTTAATAAAATAATATGTGGCGTTTCTCCAAAAATATGAGAGGGGTTCTATAAATTATTTTAATAACGAGATACCCTTTTCAAAGTAAAAATTAGGATTTTTATAAATTTCAAAAAAATAAAAAGCTTTCGCATTTCTGTGGCCCTCCAGCGGGATACGGATGATATTTTGAATTTTAAAATCTTTTGTGTTCCTTTAGTTTTCCATTGGTGTAAAAAAGAGAATGATAAAAAGCTTTCATGTTCCACTAGTCCTTTAGTGGAGTGCGTAAAAGATTTTGATTTTTAAAATTTTAAAAACCTATTTTTTGACACGGAATAATAAATTTGTTTTATAAAATATTATTTTGAGAATTTATAATTAAATGTCATATGTTGAAACCACATAAAAAAGATTAAAAGTCAAGTTAACACATAGTTAATAAGGTACCAATTTTCAGACATCACAAGAGGGTCTATCCTTACTTATGATTATAATTGACTCTCAGACCCTTTTATATTATCTTTGGTATGATCATAGTCATTGAAGCTAGTATTCTAGGGTTTCATAACCCTCAAAATATGAACTCTAATGGATGACCAATCTCACCTAGCCTAAATAGATGCATGGTGACTCTAAATAAATAATCATTTTGTAATGACTATTAAGGTTAAGTCGAGTGAGGATTCACCTTAACAACTTACTCCCCAAAAATAAAAAAGTGTCGATAATGATATGGCCTATAGGAACAAGAGAATATAAAATAGTAGTATATTAATAAATATAAAAGTGAAGGCTATTTAAGTCGAGCTTAGTCAGGATTCGTGTCCGTGCCACGTTGCGACAGTTGTATATATAAAAGTCAATTACTTTAGTCTGTCCAAATAATTTTAAAATATTATTAAAATAATATATTATTTTGTAGTGTGGTTTGTCAATTCTTTCAACCTTCTACTATTTAATTTATCTATATATAGAGTATTTATATTTAGTATATTAATTATTAATTGCATCTTCAATCTCATTTATTAAGTGAGTCGTCAAGGAATTTTCATCAATCTTATACTGGTTTCATTAGATTTAACATGCAACTTCTTGTTTGCCTTTTCACATAGTTAATCTTATACCATGTGTTTTAGTTTGATAAAATTGAATGTTTCAATCATTCATGTTTATCTCATGCTTTTTGAAACAAAATGGTAAGCTTCTTTGAAACAACAATATGAATCACTCAAGTCACATAAAGATAAAGAAATTAGAAAGGTAATGAGCAATATAAATCTCTAAAGTCTCGAACAGAATTTATCTTGCAACACCTCAACCTCACTCACAATCAAGTTCCTCTTTTTCCATCTCTTACTAATCAATCAAGTGATAGGCATAATGATAAGCAGCATAATGATGATGAGATTAATGATAAGGATTATATATTCAATCATTTTTTTGATTAAAGAACATATTTGAAGGCTTTCATGTGGCTTTTCATTGTTAATGGAAGTTTTATTAAGTATTTTGGATTTTTAAATGAATTTATTTTGTTTTTAGATATTATGATGTTCTAGTTAATGTTAAATATAAGTTCTATGAATTAATTTTCTTTTGAGTTAGATTTTAAAATTGAAAAATAAAAGAAATGATTTCATTATACGTTCACAAATTAATAAAAATTTCTTGCTAAGCTCATCTTTGAACAGTGGTTGTCGCAAAATTCATCACTAAAGACATGTTACAAACATATTCATCAGTTATTAAAAATCATAGCTAAGTTCATCCTTGAACAATGGCCATCGCTATCATTGCTAAGTTTTCATTCCAAGATTTGTTGCTAATGTCATTGCTAATTAGCGACGTGTGTTTTCATCACTAAAAGCAACAAATTTTGCGATGAATAAGTTCATCATTAATTTGCGATGAACACTGATTAGTGATGAAATTCGTAGTGAAAACATTTTGTCACTAATTTGTGATAAATTTTTTCCCAAAACCTGTTCATTGTAAATTACCAACAAATTTTGCAGTAGAAGTCATCGTCGCTTATTAGCAACAAAATTCATATTTTTTCACTGCTAAATTTTGCGACGTTGATTTGGCGATAAAAATTTTTCATTGCAACTTATTTTAGCCACTAATTTTGTTAACATTTTTGTGGCAAATGCTATTACTAAAGCCCTTTTTTTGTAGTCTAAGATTAAAGGCTTTTTTGGGTATAAAATAAGGGTTAAAAGCTTATTTGAGTATAATAAAATATAAAATCTAAATTAGATAAAATTAAAAAGTGTAAGTGCTTTTTTAGTATTTTAGGCTGATTTTATATCAACTAAAAACCTTCATTTATTTCTTGGTTAAATACATCAATGCTTTTTGTACTATATCACTTTTCCTAATTTACTGCCTAAAAAAGTTTTCAAATAAATTCCTGTATTATAATTCCATCGAACATATAGTTATTGCAGGACTAATACTGCTAAATAAATGTTGATCTAACAAGCAAAGCTCAATCCGATTGTCACACGTGGCATAAAAGCCAAGTCATCAAAATGTAAAATTTAAAATATTTATAAATCAAAATATAATTAAGAAAATATAATAACATCTTTTTAAATTCAAATTTTAATTTTTAGGTACTTTTTGATTTTTTTGAATTTTATATATTTTCAATAACTTTTTATAATTTTTGATTTTTTGATTTTTTTTCTAATTTTTCAATTTAAATATATATTGTTATATTTTTAATTATATATATTTAAAATTTTAATGTACTTTTGAATTTTTAAATATTTTTATTTTTTAATTTTATAGATTTTTAATAATTTTATAATTTGTTTGAATTTTGAATTTTTGTTTTTATAAATTTTTTTTTTGCATTTTTGAATTTAAAAAAATTATATTTTTATTTTATTTTGATTTGTGTATATTTTTAAATTTTAAATTTTGGATAATGTGGCATTTATGCCTTGTTTCACAATGTAATTGAGCTTTACTTGTCATGTCAATATTTATTTAATAATGATATTACGAAGTAACTATGTATTTAATGGAATCATAGTTTAGGCACCTATTTTGACTTTTTTCTTTAGGTAGTCAGTTGGGAAAATTGGTGTAATACAGGGACCATTAGTGTATTTAACCTTTTATTTATAAGCTTTTAGTTAAATTCTTATTAAAGCTTAATGATAAAGTCCTTACAATATACAGCCTTTAGAAAGGAGTCTAACAAGTTGTATTTTTGAGAATCATGGAATTAAAGCTATGTTATATAAATGTTCCAAGTCAATATTTTATTGAGATACAATATTAATAAAACCAGTAAGGCTGGTTTCTGATTGTGCTCTTACTTGTGAAACAAGCAATCGATCTCATAAATTGAAGTTTGGATAAAATTGAACTAATATATATGTTAGTTTCAATAACAAGTTCCTAAATATGATCGATATGAGAATGTTATTTGGTAATTTGTTGGTGCTTTTGACAACATTCTCTTGTTGTAGTTGATAAGTGACCCTCTAACCGGAGATCACCAATAATTTTGTAAAAGGAATGTTATACTTTAATTTTACCTTGCTTTTGATTCTAACCATGATGTTTTGGTCGAGTAATTTAAGTATAACATGAAACATAAACATGCATAACTAATTAAGAAAGGATTCATCATTTTGAGTAGTCAAAAGAATATCATATTAGTCTTGATAAGAATTAACTCAAGAACTCTTTGGACAGAGTGAAATAATATATTGGAATATTTCTAATGCTTATTCAAAGAGTTAACATATAAGCCAAGAATTAGATGGTTAAACAATGTAATGGACACTAATCCATGCTTAATATTGTAGGCACTTTATTTTTATTTGGATTTTCAATTGACTTTTTCCTGATTTTAAGGGTTGACTAGAATTTTCTTAGTTCGAGTCCTATTGGATTAGTTATTGATGTTAGGAAGTTCTAATTAAGATTTTGAAAAGTTTCCATGGGCTTAGTTTTAATAAAATAGGCATTTGAGTTTAATTGTTCGATTTAAGAGGTACGTGCTAGATTTAGAAAGTCAAGACCTTAGTCCTGAAAATCAATATAAGTGAAAAAGAGACTTGTTTTAGGATTTAAAATCAAAAGTTAACAATAAGTGAAAAGTCAACTATTGGCAAAGTCAATTATTCAAGTAAATATTTTTGTCTAGAGTTAGATTTTTAAATTCAATGAGTTTTAAAGCTCAAATTTTGAAATTAATTACACAAAAAAGAAATTGAATATGGACCTTAGGTCAAGAAAGTTTAATCAATATTGGGTCATTTAGAGGCCTTAGGAATTAAGGTGTGAAGAATTCCTAAGGGCTTAATCTAAAAGGTCTGAAATATGAAATTCTAGATTTTTTTACGGAAGGTCATTAAGGGGCATTTTAACTACATGATGAAACATTCAACTACATTTTTACCTGGACATGATCAATTGAATGTCACAAAAACTTGTACAAGGCTATTATAGGAATATAGCCTTGGCCAAACTTACCCTTGTGATTAATGTGCAAAATGCTCATCTATTCATAATGGCATAAGTGTCATTTTCCCAATATTGTTAGGAATTTAGTGATTAATTTAGTCTTACCTTAAGTGATTTAGACTTAAATCATTGATGTAGACACCTCATTTTTTTCAGACCAGTTTTTGGCATCCTAGGAGTTAGGTAAAAGATGATAAAATCAAAAAATAGAATAAAGCTAGGGGACAATCTAAAATAAAATTTTTTGGGAAGTTCAAAAATGTCTATCTATGGGCCATATAAAGAAAAAGTAAAAACAAGGCATCAAAGGCCACTTTTCATGGTGTCACCGAGGTTATGTTAATGAATACACAAATCAATTTGCCATTGCTTGTGACTAACTTGAGGAAAATCGGGAAGCCATAGCTTTGTACAAGTTATATTAGGGTGAAAATATTGATACGAGGCCTTTATAGTGTGAAAAACTTACATTTTCACATGTAGCATTGACACAATAGGGTTTGGTATTGATACCTAAGGTGTGGTGTCGATACCTGGCATGTTTGTATCGATACATACCTTGGAAGTAGCTAAAGTTATGATTTTTGGCAAAATATATCGATACACAAGTACGAGTATCGATACAAATCCATGGAGCATTGATATTGGCCTCTAAGTCTCGAGATTGAAAGCAGTGTTTGCTCTTAGTATTGATACGCAGCTCATTGTATCGATACTCAGGAGTAAAAAATACCTTGTGTATCGATACAGCAAGGCATTTTGGCCTAGTTCGAGCCATTTTTTAGCCTTTAAAAACTTGATTTAAACATGTTTTTACAACAAGGAACTATCATATAACATTGCAAACCTTAACTATGGGTTCATTAACAGATTCAAACAATTTTTGGAGCCCAAACAATTAATGACAAAGGTCACTTTCATAAGATATATGGGTGTAAGAAGGGGCGGCAAGCATATCTCCAGTTGTAGGCTTTCATAGCCTTTCTACCTTCTTACTCAGCATGGCAGAACCAAAAAGAAAAGAGTCAACTGACCATGGGAGCTGGAAATATGCCCTGGTGCAAAAGAAAAAAAATAAAAAATGCCCTTTGCATTGTCTTCTAAAAAGAGGGGTTAAACAAAAAAAGAGGAGAACACAACCAGCTATCTGAGGAAAAAAACTCTTTCAGCTATCAAAAAAGCTCTCCAGTAATCCTAGAAAACTCTTCACCTATCTTCACAAATCCTTCTGCAACTCCAACTGCAAAAGTTCTCCAAAAACACTATTCTATTACCTTTCACCCTTAACCAACCTCCATTCTTATAGCTTTCTAAAACCACAGCCAGAACACCTTCAAAAACAAAACCTTCCACATATTTTGATCCTCAAAACACCCCATCAGCAACCACATTACCAGAAAGCTCATTCCTTTCGCCATTTTTTTGCTAAACAATAGCAAAAAGAGGGAAGAAACTGAGCTTAAAGTTGCTGTTTTAAAAAAGGAAGAAACTTCAAGCCTTTACTGGTATATCTTTTACCTTGTCCCATGTATCTTCTGTTTTGATCATAAATTTCATTTTAGTGAGCCCTTCATCTACCATGACCCTCCTAATACTCTCATGCATCTGTGTTGCTTAGTTGTGGTCATCCTAGGATCTTGATGACCTTCTTGACACCTTGATGTTGTGGGATATATAAACTCACCATACCTCATTTTCATCATTACATAACCTCTGTTAATGTATCTTTTGCCATGTATCTTCCATATTCATATATACATTACATATTTAAGTGGTCACCTTGACATGTCTTAGGTATGTTCAAATATTTTCTTGTGTTTTAGGGAGTCTCATGAAATAAAAATCCTGTTTTGACAACTTTAGCATCCATCCCCTTATTCAAACATGTTCATATCATTTCCATGCACCCAATTTGTCATCTTCTAGGATCTATGTCACCCATCTCCATGTTAAAATGTCATATTTTCTTGTTTGCATGTTTAATCCATGTTTATCTTTGTATTTGCTGTATTTTGTTCATGATATCTCCATTAATATGCTTACTTGTCTCTTAGAAATTGATTTTTAGAAAAATCCCCAAGTTAAGTTCATGCTACCTCCAATAGATGAATAAAAGCATGGACTTAATGCCTTCAGTAAATTGGTCTCCCAATCTTGGGGTTAAATCAACATTTTAGCTATAGATTTCATGGTGAAATGTGTTTATTTTTCCAAAAAAAAAGAAAGCCTTTTTAGTATTAAACCTTAATCATAAGTCTTATATTCATTTGGTGACATGGTAAATGGGTTGTTCTATCATCCTAAACTACTCTGAGATTGTGCAATGAACTTGTCAAGCCTGTGTAACTTTCTGTTGTAGACGTTCGGATGCCCTAGGCCTTAGTCTATCTTCGAAAATCGAAATATCAAATAATCCTGCTATTTTTGCTCTGGCAGCACTGTAGCCTGAACTTAAATTATTTTCAACCACAAAATATTTCCTTTGATTTTTCTAATATTTTTCCTTTAAAGGGCATAGGATTACTTTTCTAGTGATGTCTTATTTACCCTCGGATTATCTCGGACGAGGGAGTTATGATTTTTCAAACCTTTCCTATCTGAAACCTCTAAAACTAGCGTGCAACATACTATTCGGGCCACTTCGATCCATCAGATGATTTTTACAAAATTTCCAAATATTTTCCCAAATTATTCACAAATTTCCATTTTTGAAAATGTATTATTTACGATCTAACAATCCCTGATAAACTTAAAATGATTTTTTGAAATCCATCATACCCTTTTTAATTATACATGCTACTAGTGCTGAGATGAACCTAGCTTAAAAAATTAATTTCGTTTAGAAAGTGATTTTCTAGAATTTTTTGAATATTTTATATTAAACATTGTCTAGTTTCCTTTCCAATGGTACCTCGTTTACCCTAAAAAATCTTTGGATGCGCCAAAAAAATAAAAAAATGGAGATGATGTGATGTTGTTTCCTGTTTTCAACCTAATTTTTGAATCCCCTTTTATCGAGATGTTCATATGTCTTGAAAATGTGCCCAGTTGATTCCCTCACAATCTTAACACTTTTGACTTGGATCAAGATTAAAATATGAAAAATAAGATTTCATATTAAAATTTTCACTAGTGGAGATACTCAAACTCTATTACTCCAAGGGGGTATTCCAACCCCATTTTTGATTCAAAAATTCAAAATATCTCTTTTTTCCTAAATGTTTTACTCATTTTAGGATACCCTAGCCCCATTACTCAACAGAGATACTCCAACCCATTTTGTCATTAAAAAATCTAGATTTTCACTTTAATCTTACCTATTCTCATAACTTTACTTTAGGGGATACTCTAACCCCACCTCATCGAGGGGATACTTCAACCTCGTTTTACCTAAAAAACTTAAAATTTTCTCTCTTTCAGATGCCTTAAATTGTTTTGACAAAAATTGTCTTTGTTCTTCAAATTACCAGTGAATCTAGACTGGTCTTTAAAATTGTCATCCTGATTATTTTTCAATAATCAAAGGCAATTATGAAATACATTTTGATGCCCTCTTTTTTTTATGTTCTTTTGTTTGTGATTGCTGGTTTATGATGTTATTATATTTCTCATTTTTTACCTTACTAACTTATTTCTTTTTGTAGTGTTATTTTGCATTTATTTTTAAAATTCATTTTTGCAATAAAATTTATGAGGTGATGTTCCATGTTGGTATCTCTCCAGCACCTAATATGAAACATCCAATTTTTTTAAATCTAATTCGAACACTATTTTCGTAAAAAAATCTCTATGTTCCTTACACCTCTGAGGCACATAGGTGATCTAGTTTTTCTTAAAAAAAAAACCCTGGATTTACATTTTCCAAAATTGTATGCCTTAAAGAAGATTATATCTAAATAAAGACCAAATAGAACTAATTTAACTGAGATCAAAGTGAGATATAGTTAGTAGGTATCGATTTCGGGTGTTATAGGGATGCTAGTCCTTCCCTACACATAACTAACTTTCGAGCCTAACAAACGAACCTCTAGACTTTGTAGACCTTGAAATCGATGTTGCAAGTTTTATAACTCGTAATATTGTTTTCAATAGGCATCTGATCTTGCCTAGCCTAAAATGATTAGTGGCAACTCCAAGTTTATGGCCACTTTGTAGTGGCCATCCGAGTCTAGTTGGATGAGCGACTCGTCCAACGACCACCTATCCCCTTCATATCACCACGCCTAATCTAAATCTCAATCAAGGGATAGCTCAAATGCTTGACCACAACCAACCATCATTTATTTTTAAGTCGAGTGCACTATGCCCTTTGGATAGTCAAAGTTTTAAAGGCCAGGCACATGGTGACAATTGACATTAAGCTTATAAATAAGGGTGAACATTAACATTTTCAACAACTTTAAATACTTATAAAATTTTTTGATATTCTAGAATATTCATTTTCTCTCAACTTTTCATCATTTTCCTAGAGGATAAAAAGCTTGGAGTAGGTATAATCTCTTTCTCATCTCTTTAATTTCAACTTAATTAGCATGTTTGATGTTTGATTAATGCCTATTCTTGCTTAGATGTGGTTCAAATATACCTATTCCTTGCTTTTTTTAGTTTGGCCACCTTCGATTCATGATGCAGTGATGTTTTGATCTTAATTTAAATTAGGTTTAAGTTATATCTAATGGTATCAAAACATGATTCATGGATTAATTGAAGAAATAAGTTGAAAATCATGCTAAATAATAGCTTGATTGAAGTGTTCGAACAGTGAAAAACTTCTAGGCCAGGTTCAACCAACTTGATTTTGATAAATGTTGATGATTGAAGCTTAACTGAACTAGACTCTAAGTATATTGAGCTAAAATCAAAGCTGAAAAATATAGTATTTTTGTTACTCATCCAACTATTAAGAGAAGTAAATATAATAGGTACATTAATCACTAATATTGACGAAGTAGCAATTAATGCAAAAACAGCCAATTGGAAGGCAATAAAATATCATGATCAAATCTTACATCCTCGAGCTTGGTGTCAGGTTTGAACAAGATTGGAAAAACATAGATAGGTTTGGCCGAGCTTAGATGTTTATGATCATTGTCTTGAATTTGCTTAAATGATGAAATCATGATGAAATTTTAATGAAATGAATTTAATTAAGTTTAGGTTAGCTAAAATTTGAACTTAATCGATGAAACCTTAGTTTTACATGTTAGAGCTAAGCTTGAATAGTTGAAAGCATGCATTGAATGATAATCATGTTGATTGAATGATAATCAAGCTTTTTCTCCATGTGATTGACTGTTACATGATGATAATTTGATGAGAATGAATGATTAGATGAGTATGCTTAGCTTAGGTTGACTTGGTCGAGCTATATAGTGTTTAGAATAGGTTTGTGGTTGATTTCTTGCTAGAACAAAATAGGTGGTATTCTATATGTTAGTTAAAATATTTGTTTAGAATGTTTTTAGGTGAGTTTGCATAAAAAAATCCTTTGGAGTAAGCCTTACCTTACTTTTTCAATGAGTGTGTGATGGTTTGGTTTTGTTAAATAAGTTTTTTTCATGAATAACTTGGGGGCATTCAAATAAATACTCGAATTTAGAGCCGATTTGGAGCATTAAATAATATTTTTTGAGAGTTTTTACTAGTTTTTATGAACTAAAGTTTTGTAAAGATTAAATGGAAGCCATTGGGAATGATTAGGATATGTCTAATATGGTTGTTTGGAGTCATTTAGTTGCTGGTTACAGCACTAGAGTGAGTGGCATTGGTGTGCCGCTCACTTGTTGAGAATAAATGAATAAAATAAAAATAATAAACGCTAGTCATTCTTGTGACTCTATAGCATATTGCCTATATCGGCATTTCATGTTCTAGGTTGAGTCACTTAGAGATTTCCATTATTTTCTATCCCATGACATATATATAATGTCTCTAGCCTTGTTACTAGATGTTCGAACATCCAAAAGTTGGTTACAAGAAAGTTTGTTATAAAAATTAGAAATAAATATTCATGATGACATATTATTATTGAGTAATTGCAATTTTTCAGCGTAGTGGTTTTGTAAAAGGAAATGTTTTTGTCCATAATTCTGGTGGTATTAATTTTTGTTTATATTTTTTTGTAATCTTTATTGGATTGATAGCATAATAGACTTTTGAAATATCCAATTCGATGTTCGGACATGCTTGGAAAATTTTCCAAAAGATGAGTTGTTTGAATGGCTCAGTTTTTATGCCTGAACTATAATAAAAACTATCTTTAGTGAGTATAAGCATTTTTGTAGATTATTCTCATATTTTTAGATTAAAATATGATAAATAAGCTTTCAAATATGCCTGGCTTATTTGGTGGGTGTTTTGGATGAATTGGGAAGAAAATTTGAAAGGCATGCTGTTTGGGCATGCAGTGCGATGCAATAATGTCCAAATAAAAAATCCAATTTGATGTTGATTTTCTAGAATTTTTAAGTATTTTTAGGTTGAAGTATATTGAGTCAATATTCATAAAAATTTAAGTTTGTGATTTTATGTGTTCGAAATAAACTAAAATAAATTCGAAGAGCTCAAAATGTCAAAATTATCAATTATTTTTTAGTATTTCAAGGTTTAGGATTCACTATTTTAAGGCATTCAAATATATCAGAATCAATTCCAGGAGTGTCATTTTGTGTGTCAATAGGTCTAGGACTACTAATAGAAGGTTCCTAATGACTTACATAAAAGCTTTCAAGTAAACAAAAAATTGAATAAAACATGGTTGTATTTTCTTTAATTTAGTTTATGTGTCTGACTTTGACATTTCTTTTGAAAGGTTGATTTGTAAATATTTTTGGAGTCATACACTTTTTTTTTTTAAATTTTCCATTTGAAAAACTTTTTGCTTTAAATCAAGCAACAAATTTAAGTAAGTCCCAAACAAAATTTGATTGCTTACTTGGGTACCCAAGATAAGTCTTGGGATACATGTTTTCATTTTTCTATGATATGTTTATTTTTAATGAATAAAAAGGGGGTTTGGTTGAATAGTTGATCAACTAAAATTGTGAAAAGTATAATTCGGATACCAGTGATTAGTCAATACCAAATTTTAGGCATTACAAGAGGGATCAATCTTTACTTGTGGTGTACTCAACTTCTGAGCCCAACTTTGTAGATCTCTGGCATATGTAGTCCATAAAATCATTCCTATAGAGTTTTGTAAATCTTTAATGAATGATTTTAATGGGTGCCTAAAGAAAGGTTGGATCAGCTAAATATGAAGGCCATTGAGAATTACACCAAGAAAAATTTAGGTGATAGCCCTAATTCGAATGATCGTTGTTGGAATAAAAATAATCATTTAGCATATTGTAGTTTCCAATATATTGAATAGATTCAGGATAAATTGTGCAACAACCACTAGTATGTCTTCCCCCACGTAATTCACAACTTATGAACGGGCTTTGGGTAGCACTTACATTCAAATTGTCAAGCTTCTTGAAAAGAGTGTAAATATGACTTTGATTGTGTTCCTTTATTTAATTTCCTTGTATTACCATTAGTAACTATAAAATTCCATCTCTTTCAATTACCTGAAAAATAAAAATAAATAAATAAATAAAAAGCTTAAATTAAGGTTAAGATTGCTTAGTATTAATATTAACAAATATTGCAAAACAATTCCCCACAACGGTACCAGAAACTTGTTGTCAGATTCAACCATGTAAGTGCACATATTGCAATGAGTAATATAGTGATAAAGTAGATTGTTGATCCCATTATGAACTGATACCAAATTGGTTAAGTACTAGAATTAAAATAACCTATTCTCATTCAAATAAACAATTAAAAGTTAAAAAGTAAATAATAATAATAATAATAATAATAATAATAGTAATGATGCAAATAATAAATAATAAAAGCTAGGATTACAATTTTCCTCAATACTTCATTTGAATAAAATCTTACTCTCTTAACTTGACTAATGATAATAAGTTATTAACTTAAAGTTTTAATTTATTTATAAGTATTTTTTGATGGCCTTATAAAAATATCTCTTAATTGATTTACTATATTTGTATGCAAATTGAATTAAGAAAAACTTATTAACCTTAGACTCTAATTGGGTTATATATAACATGCTCATATATTGCTATCTAACATGCAGATTAGTTCATCATAATAAATAAATATGAAACATATGTCATTCAATCCAGGTCTAAATATAATATTTGTTTTTCTAAGTTCATTAAGGTTCAAAAATCAATTTAATTGGTGATCAAGCAATTAAAAGCATTAAGAATAAGATTGAACAAATAACTTTGTTAACCTTGAATTTAATTTTGATATAACCAACAAACTTAAGTTAAATTAATATACGACCTTGTACTTATGTTTAAATTGAAAAAGATTCTTAA
>JBBYHO010161875.1:0-38504 GCA_038382025.1 Adansonia gregorii | reverse complement strand
ATGCCACATCTTTGTATTTACCTTTGACATGATCTCTAGGCCTTCTTGACATCCTTAAAAGCTTTTTCGCCGGGCGATGATCATTGTCCCCTCTTACGTCGATGCTCCAGATTGTTAAAAAAATTAGCCCAGACAAAATACGGTGTCTACATTTATCATTAGGATAAATGATAGTGATGGTTTGTTTTTATAAGAAAAACTTTTTTTCTACCAATTTTGGAGTTAAAGTTCATCTTTCAAATAAGATAAACATAGATTCATATAATAATTTCCTCTTTTTTACTGATTAGGCACCATAAATTCATTCTCCTTATTAGGATAAATGAGTTGATGTTTGGATTCAAAAGGAATACTTTACTTCCCACCATTTTTTAGAATCAAAGTTCATCAGTCAATTAAAATTAACATGGATTCATGTAATAATCTCTGTTTTTCCATGATTGGGCACCATAAATACATTCTTCTCGTGATGATAAATGGTATTAATGCTTTGGTTTCATAAGAAAAACTTATCTTTCTACCATTTTTAGAATTAAAGCTCACCCGTCGATTTGGACAAACACAGATTCACATAATAATCTCCTTTCTTTTCAAGATTGGGCACCATATACACATTTTCTTCATTAGGATAAATGAATTGAATCTTCAGTTTCAGAAGAAAAACTTCTTTTTCTATCATTTTTAGAATTAAAGTTCATCTATCAATTAGGATAAACACGGATTTATATAATAATCTCTTTTCTTTTAATGATTAGGCATCATAAAATCATTCTCCTTATAGGGATAAATGAATTGATGCTTTGGTTTCAAAACAAAACTTTACTTCCCACCATCTTTAAGAATTAAAGTTCATTTATCAATTGGGATAAGCACAGATTCATATAATAATCTTCTTTATTCTTGTGATTAGGAACCATAAACACATTTTCCTCATTAGGACAAATGATATTGATTGCTTGATTTCATAAAAAAAAAAAACTCCCTTTTCTACCAATTTTAGAATTACAGCTCATCTTTCAATCAAGATAAACATGGATTCACATAATAATCTTGCTTCTTTTAATGATTGGGCACCACAAATTCATTCTCCTTATTTGGATAAATAAATTGATGTTTTGGTTTCATAAGAAAAACTTCTCTTTCTACTAATTTTGGAATTAAAGTTCATCTTTTAATTAGGATAAACATGGAATCACATAATAATCTCTTTTATTTTAATGATTAGGTGCCACAAATTTATTCTACTTTTTGGGATAAATGAATTAATGCTTTGGTTTTAGAAGAAAAGCTTCTCTTTCTACCATTTTTAGAATTAAAGTTCATCTTTCAGTTAGGGTACAAATGAATTCACATAACAATCTCCTGTATTTTAATGATTAGGCACCACAAATTCATTCACCTCATTGGGATAAATGAATTGATGCTTTGGTTTCATAAGAAAAACTTCTTTTTCTGCCATTTTTAGAGTTAAAGTTCGTCTTTCAATTCGGATAAAGATAGATTCACAAAACAATCTCCTTTCTTTTAATGATTGGGCACCATAAATTCTTTCTACTCATTGGTATAAATGGGTTGATACTTTGGTTTTATAGCAAAAACTTCACTTCCCACCATTTTTTAGAATTAAAGTTCGTCTATCAATTTGTTTAAACATGAATTCATATTTTAATCTCCTTTATTTTCATTATTAGGAGCCATAATGCATTCTCTTTATTAGGATAAGTGAAATTGATGCTTCATTTTCATAAGAAAAACTTTTTTTTCTACCAATTTTAGAATTAATGTTCATCTTTCGAATCGGATAAACATGGATTCACATAATAATCTCCTTTGTTTTAATGATTAGGCACCACAAATTCATTCTCCTCATTGGGATAAATGAATTGATGTTTGGATTCAAAAGAAATACTTCACTTCCCACCATTTCTTGAATCAAAGTTCGTCAATTAATTAGGATTAACATGGATCATGTTATAATCTCTTTTAAACCTTTAGTGGTGAATAAAATCAAGAGGGGTGAATTGATTTCCCAAAATTTTAGCAAATTAAAATTTTTATCAATAAAATTGAGAAATCTAAACAATAAACATTGGAGTGCAAGTTAATGAATAGTAATAAACAATAAAAGACAAGGAAAAGAGAAGCAAACTTGATGATTTATAGAGGTTCGGCCTTAATTGCCTACGTCCTCTACCTGAGCCTCACTTGCCTCGTATTTTCATAATTCGCTTACTTGAATTGTTTACCTTTCAAAGACAAGGTATAACCTTTACACTATATATCTTTCAAGGCTAAGATAGAAACCTCTAACCCTTATCTTTTGTGGATAAGATAGAACCCTCTATCACTAATTTTGAAGGCTAAGTAGAAACCTTCTCTACTTTTGAATGGCTAAGTAGAAATCTCCCCTTTTTTGAAAGGATTTGAGTGTAAATAAATAAGACCCCTAAAGGTTAGGTGTTTATAAGATTTTTGGGTCAAGGGAAATATGTATATAAAGAAATAAAATGAAGAATACAAAAATAGGAAGAATTATTCCTATACAAAGGTGAAATACTCAGTGAAAAATGATGGAAAAGATGAAAGATTTGACTTTAAGTACAATTCTCTTGGTTCTTCTTCTTGTTAAAGGTGTTAGATTAGCTTATTTATAGCCTTGATCATGATTCTAGCTGTTGGGAACATTTGGTGAAGGAATATAGCTATTGGAGCCTTCAAAACATCATTTCCCATTATTCCCCATGCCTCTGTATCGATACAATTAAGTGGGTATCGATATATTATGTTTAATGATCCAAAATATGACTACTAAACAATCCTATATCGATACAGAAAGATCTGTCTCGATACATGAACAGTCCTGTATCGATATAGAGTGCTCTGTCTCGATACATGAATAGTGATTTTCGCATTTTAAGCTTATTTAGCTACTGCTAAGCATTGTATCGATACATGCACATAGTGTATTAATACATTGACATGAAAATCAATTTTAAAAGGTTTTCATGACTTTAAAACATGTAAAACTTATCTTAAAAATATTTTATGTAAAAATATGTATTAAGAACACATTTTTGAGTGCTTAAAGGAGTTAAAACACTTTCTAGTATTTTTCAAAGTATTTACAAAATATTTCATGGAAAAATACTAATCTTGAAAATAATTAAACACTGGCTAATTAAGCTTAAGTTTTAGTTACATCAAAACTAAGATTAATTCAAAGCTCATATAGCTAACAATCTTTACCTTTTTGATATGACAAAACTTAAGGTAAATTTGCTTATAAATCTTTCCTTTAATCATTTAAAGCTTTTCAATAAAACTCCCTCTTAATAAATGTATTATGAAATGGATTTTTTTCTAAGATTTAATTTTGAAAACACTTGGCAATGGCATTTTTGGTCATATTTGGCTTCAAGAATACCTGTACAGGATAGTAAGGATTTCAATAATATAAATAATGTAAGTATTTGTGAAATCTTCCTATTTGCTAGCATAAGCATATATATAAATGAAGTACATGCAAGCAAATTAACCCATAAAATTCTCTCATTTTTTGCAATATCAAAAAAGTGAAAGTAGATTAAGTCAAAGTTAAGGGTCTAATTTCAACAAGAATTCTAGAAGGTATATTAAGTATGAAGCATTTAAGAACATGTCTACTAATTATTGGGAAATATATGCAATTAAGTCCTAATGTGTAGTTCATCCAATTTTTGTATTCTTTTTAGTCATTTAAGCACATTTGAGAGATAGAACATACCAATTATTAAAGGGTTTTAAGAATTATTAATCAAATTTGTGTTTAGGTGCACAATAGATACAAATTTTTGAATTTTTAGTACACATGCACACTATAATAGATGCCATAAAAAAATTTCAAGAAAAATGAAACAAACTTCTATAGGTTAGAAAATCATTTGCTCATTTACAATATGTCAATAAAATCATTTTAGCAAACATTCAATCTAAGAACATGCTTAAATATGATTGGGTGGTACAAATTCATTCCCCTCAACGGGATAAATGAATTGATGCTTTGGTTTTAAAAAAAAACCTTTTGTTTCTACAAGTTTTAGAATTAAAGGTCATCTTTCAATTAAGATCAACACGAATTCACATAATAATCTCTTTTTTTATTAATTAGGCACCACAAGTTGATTCTACTCATTGGGATAAATGAATTGATGCTTTGGTTTCATAAGAAAAACTGCACTTCCTTCTATTTTTTTGAATCAAAGTTCATCTGTCAATTAGGATGAACACTAATTCATGTAATAAATTGATTTGTTTTCTTGATTAGGAGCCATAAACACATTTGCTCATTGGGATTAAGAAAAACTCCTCTTTCTACTAATTTTAAAGTTAAGTTCTTCTTTCAATTGGGATAAAGAGGGATTCACATAATAATCTCCCTACTGTTAATGATTGGGCGCCACAAATTCATTCTCCTCATCAGAAAAAATGAATTGATGCTTTGACTTCGAAAGAAAAACTTCTCTTTCTACTATTTTCAAAATTATAGTTCATATTTCAATTGGGATAAACACGGATTGACATAATAATCTCCTTCTTTTAATGATTAGGCAGCACAAATTCATTCTACTTATTGCAATAAATGAATTAATGCTTTGGTTTCATAAGAAAAACTTCTGTTTCTATTATTTTTAAAAATAAAGTTTGTCTTTTAATTGGAAAATGATGGATTCAAATGATAATCTCTTTTTTTTTCATGATTGGGCACCATAAATACATTCTCCTCAGTGGGGTAAATGATATTGATGCTTCGGTTTCATAAGAAAAACTTCTCTTTTTACTATTTTTAGAATTAAAATTCGTCTTTCAATTAACATAAACATGGATTCGCATAATAATCTCCTTTCTTTTAATGATTGGGCACCTCAAATTCATTCCTCTCATTGGGGTAAATGAATTGATGCTTTGGTTTCATAAGAAAAACGTATCTTTCTACTATTTTTAGAACTAAAGTTCATCTTTTAGTTGGGATAAACACGGATTCATATAGTAATCTCCTTTCTTTTAGTGATTGGACACCACAAATTCATTCTCTTCATTGGGATAAATGAATTGATGCTTTCGTTTCATAAGAAAAACTTGTCTTTCTACCATTTTTGGAATTGAAGTTCATCTTTCAATTATGATAAATATGGATTTTCATAGTAATCTCTTTTCTTTTAATGATTAGGACCACAAACTCATTCTACTAATTGGAATAAATGAATTGATGCTTTGGTTTTATGAGATAAACTTCATTTCCCACCATTTTTTAGAATCAAAATTTTTCTATCAATTGGGATAAACATGAATTCACATAATAATCTCTTTTGTTTTCATGATTAGAAACCATAAACACATTCTCCTTATTGGGATAAATGATATTAATACTTTGTTTTCATAAGAAAAACTTCTCTTTCTGCCAATTTTAGAATTGAAGTTCATGTTTCAATTGGGATAAACATGGATTCATATAATTATCTCCCTTCTTTTAATGATTAGGCACTATAAATTTATTCTTCTTAGTGGGATAAATGAATTGATGCATTGGCTTCATAAGAAAAACTTCACTTCCCACCATTTTTTAGAATCAAAGTTTTCAATCAATTGCGATAAATACGGATTCATGTAATAGTCTCCTTTGTTCTCATGATTAGGAACCATAAATACATTCATTCTCATCATTGGGATAAATGATATTGATGCTTGGGTTTCATCAGAGAAACTTCTCTTTCTACCAATTTTAGAATTAAAGTTGATATTTCAAATAGGATAAACACGGATTCAAATAATAATCTTCTTTTTTTTTTTAATATTTGGGCACCACAGATTCATTCCCTTTATTGGGATAAATAAATTGATGCTATAGATTCAAAAGAAAAACTTCACTTCCCACTATTTTTTAAAATCAAAGTTCATCAGTCAATTGGGATTAACATGGATTCAAGCAATAATCTCCATTTTTTTTTCAAGATTACGCACCATAAATACATTATCCTCATTGGGATAAATGGTATTAATGCTTTGGTTTCATAAGAAAAGCTTTTCTTTCTACCATTTTTAGAATTAAAGTTCATCCATTGACTTGGACAAACATAGACTCACATAATAATCTTCTTTCTTTTCATGATTGGGCACCATAGACACATTCTATTCATTAGGATAAATGATATTAAAGCTTTGGTTTCGTATGAAGAACTTTTTTTCAACCTTTTTTAGAATTAAAGTTAATCTTTAAATTGGGATAAACATAGATTCACATAATAATCTCCTTTTTTTAACGATTGGGCATTGAAAAATCATTCTTCTCATTGGGATAAATGAATTGATGCTTTGGTTTCATAAGAAAAACTTCTCTTTATATCAATTTGAGAATTAAAGTTCGTCTTTCAATTGTGCTAAACATAGATTCACATAATAATCTTTTTTCTTTTAATGATTGTGCACCATAAGTTCATTCTACTCATTATGATAAATGAATTGATGCTTTGGTTTCGTTAGAAAAGCTTCACTTCCCACCATTTTTTAGAATCAAAGTTCATCTATCAATTGGGATAAACACGAATTTACATAATAATCTCTTTTGTTTCCATGATTAGGTACCATAAACACATTTTCCTCATTGGGATAAATGGTATTAATGCTTTGGCTTTATAAGAAAAACTTCTCTTTCTATCATTTTTAGAATTAAAGTTCATCTATCAATTTTGACAAACACAGATTCATATAATAATCTCTCTTCTTTTCATGATTGAGCACCATAGACACATTTTCTTCATTGGGATAAATGGTATTAAAGCTTTGGTTTCATAAGAAAAACTTTTCTTTCTACCATCTTTAGAATTAAAGTTCATCTTTCAATTAGGATAAAGAGGGATTCACATATAATCTCCCTTCTGTTAAAGATTGGGCGCCACAAATTCATTCTCCTCATTGGGAAAAATGAATTGATGTTTTGGCTTTATAAGAAAAACTTCTCTTTCTACCATTTTCAGAATTAAAGTTTATCTTTCAATTGGGATAAAAATAGATTCACATAATAATCTCCTTTCTTCTAATGATTAGGCACCACAAATTCATTCTACTCATTGCAATCAATGAATTGACGCTTTGGTTTCATAAGAAAAACTTCTATTTCTACCACTTTTAGAATTAAAGTATGTCTTTCAATTCGAATAAACATGGATTCATATAATAATCTCCTTTTTTTACTGATTAGGCACCATAAATTTATTCTACTCACTAGGATAGATGAATTGATGCTTTGGTTTCATAAGAAAAACTTCACTTCCGACCATTTTTAGAATCGAAGTTCATCTATCAATTGGGGTAAACATGAACTCATGTAATAATCTACTTTGTTTTCATAATTAGGAACCATAAACACATTCTGCCTATTGGGATAAATGATATTGATGCTTTGGTTTCATAAAAAAAAAACTTACTTTCTACAATTTTAGAGTTAAAGTCATCTTTCAATTGAGATAAACATGGATTCACATAATAATCTCCCTTTTTTTAATGATTAGGCACCATAAATTCATTCTCCTCATTAGGATAAATGAATTGATTCTTTCGTTTCATAAGAAAAGCTCCTCTTTCTACTTATTTTAGAATTAAAGTTCATCTTTCAATAAGGATAAACAGGGATTCACATAATAATCTTCTTTCTTTAATGATTGGGCATCATAAATTCATTCTCTTCATTGAGATAAAGGAATTGATGCTTTGGTTTCATAAGAAAAATTTCTCTTTCTACCATTTTTTGAATTAAAGTTCATCTTTCAATTGAGAAAAACATGGATTCACATAATAATCTCCTTGCTTCTAATGATTGGGTACCACAAATTCATTCTCCTCATTGGGATAAATGAATTGATTCTTTGGTTTCATAAGTAAAACTTCTCTTTTTACCATTTTTTAGAATTAAAGTTCATCTTTCAGTTGGGATAAACACATATTCATATAATAATCTCATTTTTTAATAATTGGGCACCATAAATTCATTCTCTTCTTTGGGATAAATGAATTGATGCTTTGGTTTAATAAAAAAAACTTTTTTTCTACCATTTTTAAAATTAAAGTTCATTTTTCAATTGGGATAAATAAGGATTCACATAATAATCTCTTTTCTTTTAGTGATTGCGTACCATAAATTCATTCTACTCTTTACGATAAATGAATTTATACTTTGGTTTCATAAGAAAAACTTCACTTTCCACCATTTTTTAGAATCAAAGTTCATCTCTCAATTGGGAAAAACATGGATTCACATAATAAACTTTTTTTTTCATTATTGGGCACCATAAATACATTCTCATCATTGGGATAAATGATGTTGATACTTTGGTTTCATACGAAAATGTTCCCTTTCTACCATTTTTAGAATTAAAGTTCCTTATTCAATTGGGATAAACATGGATTCACATAATAATCTCCTTTCTTTTAATGATTGGGTGCCACAAATTCATTTCCCTCATTGGGATAAATGAATTGATGCTTTGGTTTCATAAGAAAAACTTCTTTTTCTACCATTTTTAGAATTAAAGTTCATCTTTCAATTGGGATAAACACGGATTCACATAATAATCTTCTTTCCTTTAATGATTGGGCACCGCAAATTCATTATCCTCATTAGGATCAATGAATTAAAGCTTTGGATTCAAAAGAAATATTTCACTTCCTACCACTTTTTGGAATCAAAGTTCATCAGTCAACTAGGATTAACATGGATTCACATAATAATCTCTTTTTTTTTTCAAGATTAGGCCCCATAAATACATTATCCTCATTGGGATAACTGGTATTAATGCTTGGTTTCATAAGAAAAACTTCTCTTTCAACTATTTTTAGAATTAGAGTTCATCCATCAATTTTGACAAACATGGATTCAGATAGTAATCTCCTTTTTTTCATGATTGGGCACCATAAACATATTCTCTTCATTGGGATAAATGATATTGAAGCTTTGTTTTCATAAAAAAACTTTTTTTTCTACCATTTTTAGAATTAAAGTTTATCTTTCAATTAGGATAAACACAGATTCACATAATAATCTCCTTTCTTTTAATGATTGGGCTTTGCAAAATCATTCTCCTCATTAAGATAAATGAATTGATGCTTTGGTTTCATAAAAAAAATTTCACTTCCCCCATTTTTTAGAATCAAAGTTCTTCTATCAATTTGGATAAGCACAGATTCATGTAATAATCTCTTTTGTTCTCGTGATTAGGAACCATAAACACATTTTCTTACTAGAATAAATGATATTGATTCTTTGGTTTCATAAGAAAAACTTCTCTTTAGACCAATTTTAGAATTAAAGTTCATCTTCCAATCTAGATAAAGATGGATTTACAAAATAATCTCCTTTCTTTTAATGGTTGGGACCACCATAAATTCATTCTTCTCATTGGGATAAATAAGTTGAAGGTTGGGTTTTATAAGAAAAACTTTAGTTCCCACCATTTTTTAGAATCAAAGTTCATTTGTGATTCACGTAATAATCTATTTTGTTTTCCTGATTAGGGACCATAAACAGATTCTTCTCATTGAGATAAATGATATTGATGCATTGGTTTCGTAAGAAAAACTTCTCTTTCTATCATTTTTAGAATTAAAGTTTATCTTTCAATTAGGATAAACATGGATTCACATAATAATCTGTTTTCTTTTAATGATTGGGCACCACAAATTGATTCTTCTCATTGGGATAAATGAATTGATGCTTTCGATTCAAAAGAAAAACTTCACTTCCCACCAATTTTTAGAATAAAAGTTTGTCAATTAATTGGGATTAACATGGATTCATGTAATAATCTCCCCTTTTTTAAGATTGGGAACCATAAATACATTATCCTTATTAGGATAAATTGTATTAATGCTTTGGTTTCATAAATAAAACTTCTCTTTCTACCATTTTTATAATTAAAGTTTGACCATTGATTTGGGCAAACATGAATTCACATAATAGTCTCTTTTCGTTTCATGATTAAGCACCATAGACATATTCTCTTCATTGGGATAAATGATATTCAAGCTTTGGTTTCTTAAGAAGAACTTCTTTTTCTACCATTTTTAGAATTAAAGTTCAACTTTTAATTAGGATAAATACAAATTCACGTAATAATCTCTTTTTTTTTTAATGATTGGGCACCATAAAATCATTGTCCTTATTGGGATAAATGAATTGATGCTTTGGTTTCATAAGAAAAACTTCTCTTTCTACCATTTTTAGAATTAAAGTTCATCTCTTAATTGGGATAAACACGGAGTCACATAATAATCTTCTTTCTTTTAATGATTGGGCACCACAAATTCATTATCCTCATTGGGATCAATGAATTAAAGCTTTGGAATCAAAAGAAATATTTCACTTCCTACCATTTTTTGGAATCAAAGTTCGTCAGTTAATTAGGATTGACATGGATTCACATAATAATCCCTTTTTTTTTTCAAGATTAGGCACCATAAATACATTATTCTCATTAGGATAACTGGTATTAATGCTTGGTTTCATAAGAAAAACTTCTCTTTCAACCATTTTTAGAATTAAAGTTTATCCATCAATTTCGACAAACATGGATTCACATAGTAATCTCCTTTCTTTTCATGATTGGGCACCATAAACATATTCTCTTCATTGGGATAAATGATATTGAAACTTTGTTTTCATAAAAAAAACTTCTTTTTCTACCATTTTTAGAATTAAAGGTCATCTTTCAATTAGGATAAACACAGATTCACATAATAATCTCCTTTCTTTTAATGATTGGGCTTTGCAAAATCATTCTCCTCATTAGGATAAATGAATTGATGCTTTGGTTTCATACGAAAAATTTCACTTTCCCCTATTTTTTAGAATCAAAGTTCTTCTATCAATTTGGATAAGCACAGATCCACGTAATAATCTCCTTTGTTCTTGTGATTAGGAACCATAAATATATTCTCCTTATTAAGATAAATGATATTGATTTTTTGGTTTCATAAGAAAAACTTCTCTTTATACCAATTTTACAATTAAAGTTCATCTTCCAATCTAGATAAAGATGGATTTACATAATAATCTCCTTTCTTTTAATGGTTGGGCACCATAAATTCATTCTGCTTATTGGGATAAATGAGTTGAAGGTTGGGTTTCATAAGAAAAACTTTAGTTCCTGCCATTTTTTAGAATCAAAGTTCATCTGTCAACTAGGATAAACTTGGATTCACATAATAATCTCTTTTATTTTCCTGATTAAGAACCATAAACAGATTCTTCTCATTGAGATAAATGATATTGATGCATTGGTTTCATAAGAAAAACTTCTCTTTCTATCATTTTTAGAATTAAAGTTCATCTTTTAATTAGGATAAACATGGATTCACATAATAATCTGTTTTCTTTCAATGATTGGGCACCACAAATTGATTCTTCTCATTGGGGTAAATGAACTGATGCTTTCGATTTAAAAGAAAAACTTCACTTCCCACCAATTTTTAGAATCAAAGTTCGTCAATTAATTGGGATTAAGATAGATTCATGTAATAATCTCCCTTTTTTTCAAGATTGGGAACCATAAATACATTATCCTCATTAGGATAAATGGCATTAAGGCTTTGGTTTCATGTGAAAAACTTCTCTTTCTACCATTTTTATAATTAAAGTTCGACCATTGATTTGGACAAACATGAATTCACATAATAGTCTCTTTTTGTTTCATGATTAAGCACTATAGACATATTCTTTTCATTGGGATAAATGACATTGAAGCTTTGGTTTCTTAAGAAGAACTTCTTTTTCTACCATTTTTAGAATTAAAGTTCAACTTTTAATTGGGATAAATACGGATTCACATAATAATCTCCTTTCTTTTAATGATTGGGCAACATAAAATCATTCTCCTCATTAGGATAAATGAATTGATGCTTTGGTTTTATAAGAAAAACTTCACTTTCCACCATTTTTTAGAATCAAAGTTCACCTATCACTTGGGATAAACATGGATTCACATAATAATCTCCTTTGTTCTCATGATTAGGAATCATAAACGTATTTTCCTCATTAAGATAAATAATATTTATCGCAATATACCCCAGGGTCAATCCTCATAAATCTATGTATGCGTATGAAAATATTTTTCTGAGTTAGAAATGTCTTCTTGACCAAGACTTTTCTTTTGTGATGTGATGAGAATGAGAATGTATAGATTCTTGACTTGTGATATAGTGAAGGGGACCATAAGACGAATTACTCAACTTATTAGTCTCGGATAACCATCACGAAATTGCTAATGCATGGAGTCACCACCAATCATTTTGGGCTTGGCATGATTAGATGCCTATTGAAACCTATGTTTTAAGTTACTAAACTCAAAACATCGATCTTTGCTCTACGTACTACAAAGATTCACCATTTGGGTTTGAAAGTTGGTTACACACACGATATGGTATGAACCTCTTCGTGATGCCGAAATCGATACCTTGCTAGCTATATCTCATCTTGGTTTCAATTCTTTCAATCTTACCTCATCATTATTTTAATATAACCCTCGTTTAATGCATGAATCTTATAGAAATACAAATTCAGGTTTTGATGAAAAAAATTAAATCTCATAGACGGCCTGGAGAGATAGGGAATATAGAAATTTTCAATAAAATACCGCTGGATTTCACTTTGAAAATGGAATGTTCCACTTTGGGTACTGGAAAGGTACTCACGCAGAACATTACCTTTAATTTTATTTGAAATGATTTGACAACATGAATACGAATAATCATCACAAAGAAATCACGTTAGTATGGCAACAAATGACATAACATAACATGGATTATTAAATGCAATGATAAAGAAAAAGAATAGACTATTAGAATTTATCTCGTAATTGGCATCGATTATTCGGGAATAATTGCATCGATGATTTTCAAAATGCATCTAGGTTTCTTGATTGAAGGAGATTTGTTTGACATATTCATGGAAGTCTAAGAAGGAGGAAAAAATTAATTATAGTTGAAAGACAGGGTTAGAGTATCCTTTTGAAAAAGTAAGTTTGGAGTATCCTTGTGGATGACAAATAATTTTGACAAAGAAGTATTTTTAAATCTTAACAATTTTGAAAAGCGGGGTTGGAGTATCCCCTCAGAAGGTCAGGGTTTGGTATCCTCGCGGATTACAAATCATTCTGATAAAGGAAAATTTTTCAATCTTTATAATTTTGAAAAAATAGGGTTAGAATATCCCTTTAGAAGGTTAGGGTTAGAGTATCCTAAAAAGTGACACGTTCGATACTATTTAGAGAAGTCGAGTTGGAAAACTTAATTTGACAAAACTTTGTGATTTAGTAAATATGTGAACATTTCGACGATTTTCGGCAAAAGAAAGTATTGTGAGTGAGGATGGTAAAGATGTAAAAAAAAATATATTTGTGCCTTGATATGATGTTGTGGGATGTCAAAGCATGTGCTCGAGGCTGATCGGGGTGATATGGTGACATTCGAATGTCTCGAGATGAAGCTCAGGAAAACAACTCAATTTTAACCATAACTGAAAATTGAGGATAGCATCACACTATTCCCATTTTTGAATTTATTCTAAATTGGTTTGAAGGCTTTAGAGGGTGGACAAGATACCATTAGAAAGGTAACTTGACGAGGGTCAATCTAAAAATATTCCTAATATCCTAATAAGTCACTTTTTGGGGGAATAAGTTTTCAAGTTCAAATTAATTTCGCTGTTAGCACAGCATACAAGGGACAAGGTGTGTCAAAATTTAAAAAATCATTTTGAACTTATTTGGTATCAAAAAATTTCAAATAATACCTTTCTAGAAAGGGAATTTCATGAACTTTTTAGGGAAAATGCTGGATGGATTTTAAAAAATCCTTTAGTGGGCCTAAAGGGCCCAACTAGAATGTACTTCGTTAACTCTAGGGATTCTAGATAGTCTTGATTTGAAAAATCATAATTTTTTCATCTGGATTGATCCGGGGTTGAACAAGATCTTTTTTCAAAGGTATTTTGACAAACTTTCAAAAAAATATTATAAAATTCATAAAAATTTGTTTGGGATTTTAAAATGATTTTTCAATTTGTAATAGTGCTACTGCCAGTAGGGGATACAGTAAAGTAGAGGATATTTCTTATTTTCTTTATGTTTATGGGTCCAAACTCAAGTTATTGGTATTTGATCATCCATGACTGAAAGGAAAGAGTGGTGTCGTAAAATACACCTAGGTGGACCCTCATAGATCTATGAATGCGTACAACTTAAAATATTTTTTTGACTTGGAATTGTCTTCTTGAATAAGACTATTCATTAACGATATGATAAGATTGAGAATGTATGGATTCTCAACTTATGATATAGTGAAGGGGACCATAAGATGAATCAATTATCTTATTGGTCTCAGATGACCATCATGAAATGGCCAACGCTTGGAGTCGCCACTAATCATTTCAAGCTAGGCATGATTGGATGCCTATTGAAACCTATATTCTGAGTTACAAAACTCAAAACATTGCTCTCATGGTCTATGTAGTGAAAAGATTCACTTTTTAGGTTTGGGAGTTAGTTACGTGCGATGAGATACGAACCTCTTCGTGATACCTAAAATCAGTACCTTACTAGCTATGTCTTATCTCAGTTTCGATTCTTTCGATCTTAACTTGTCATTATTTTGATATAACCCCTTTTTAATAAAAGAATCTTGTAGAAATAATCCAAGTTTGGATGAAAAAGATTTAATCTCATATATGCCTTAAAGAGATAGGGAATATAGAGATTTTCGATAAAAATGATCTCTGGATTTTACTTCGAAAATGGAAAGTTCCACTTTGGGCACTGGAAGGATACCTACTCGAAACATTACCTTTAATTTTATACGGAAATATTTTGCAAACATGAATGCAAAGAATCATCACAAAGAAATCATGTTACTAAGACAATAAATGAAGTAACATAACATGGATCATTCAATGCAATGATAAAGAAAAGGAATGTACTATTAGAATTTATATTGCTATTGGCATCGATTATCTAGGAATAATTGAATCGATAATTTTTAGATGCATCTGGGTTTCTTGATTAAACAAAGTTTGTTTGATACATTCATAGAAGTCTAAGAATGAGAGAAAAAAATTAATTGTAGTTGAAAGACAGGGTTGGAGTATCCCTATGGTTAACAAATAATTTTGACGAAAGGAGGTTTCTTTTAGTCTTGATAGTTTTGAAAAGTGGGGTTAAAGCATCCCCTCAAAAGGTTAGGGTTAAAGTATTACTGTGCATGACAAATCATTTTGACAAAAAAAGTTTTTTTTTAGATCTTGACAAATTTGAAGAGTGGGGTTGGAGTGTCCCATCGAAAGGTCGGGGTTGGAGTATCCCCGAAAGTGACATGTCTGACACTCTTTAAAGAAGTTGAGTTGGAAAAACTAAGTAGATAAAATCTTGTGATTTAGAAGATAGGAGAGCATTTTGACAACTTTAGGTAAAAGAAATTTTGTGAATGAGGATGGTAAAGATTTAAAATGTGTTTATGCCTTGATACGAGCCAAAGGGAGATCAAAGCATGTTCTTGAGTCTAATCGAGTTAACATAAAGACATTCGAATGTCTCAAAATAAAATTCGATAGAACAACTCGATTTTGACCAAAACTGGAAACAAGGGATAGCATTGCACTATCTTGCTTCCCAAATTTATTCTAAATTGATTCGAAGGATTTAGAAGGTGGACAAGACATTGTTGGAAAGGTTACTCAATGGTGGTCATCCTAAAAATATTCCCACTACCTAAAAAGAAACTTTCTGGGGGAATGAATTTTCAAGTTCAGATTGATAGTGCAGTTGGCAGAGCATATGAGGGACAAGGTGTGTCAAAATTTGAAAAATCACCCTAGACTCATTTAGTATAGAAAAATTGCAAGTGATTTTTCAATTTGTAATAGTTGTACTGCTAGCGGGGGACAAAGCGAAGCAAGGGATATCTCTTATCTTTTTAATATCTATGGGTCAAAACTCGAGTAATTGACATTCGAATATGTATGATTGAAGGGAAAGAGTGGCATGAGCATCACGAACTCTTTGCATAGCCCCAAAGTAGTTTGGGATGATGAAATAGCTATTGATCATACCACTCAAGGTTTTGACTCAAGAAAAAGGCACAAGCATTTAGGGAATAATTGTAAGACCATTTTCATTTCAAAATCAAAAGATTTAAGCTTGTTTAACCAAGATTCCAAATCTGGAAAACTTAATTTTTTCCAAGATATTTTGCTAGCTTTAAGGAAAATGCTAAGTCCATGTTAATGTTCATTGGTTGAGGTAAACTTGCTTAGCTTAGGGGGTTTTTTGAAAACCAATTTTTAAAAGCCATCAAACGTGTATTTAGACAATGAAGAGACAACAAACATACAAGGGGATGGCACATGACATGAATGGGGATGCTAATTTTTTTAATGGCCTAGACAGAGAAAGTGTTATGCACTTTGACAAGAAAATGTTATAGATGCTAAAAATGACAATGATTCATGCAAATTAATGTGTAAATATCCTTGAAATGTGTTAGGCTATTGATTCATACATGGATAAAGATAAAAAGATGCATGGACATGGCATAAAATGCATGAGCAAGAGATATTAAACTAATGAGGATGAAATGAGCTATTTTGCACAAAAAACGGGCATTAAGGCATCCAAATCCTAAACTACCATAACCAAAAGCCACAAAAATACATGATAATCCTGAGAGGGTGATGGAAACATAGAGAGCTCACTAAAATGATGAAGATGCTAAAAAACAAAAAAATAAAAGTGATAAAGTATGAAGTTATACCAAACAAAACTTCAACTTTGGCCAAATAGTTGGAGCAACTAAGATGGCTTGAATTTTTCTCTTTTCCTTATTGTAAATAAGCAAGAAAAAGAGAGAAATAATAAGGTTTTGGTTTTGGTATGGATGAAGGAGATTTTTAGAATGTGTAGAGGTTGAGCATAGGTGTTTTGGGGCTATTTTTGGATGATGGGTGAAGAGCTACGGGATTCTGGTTTTCTTGGTGTGGGAAAGTGTTTTTGAAGTTAAAAATGAGCTGAAATCTAACCTTCTTTGCTGAGATAAAAGTAGTCCATTTATACCAGGCTTTTGAAGCCAAATTGAAGGTGTTTTTGGCCATTTCTCAAGGTGGACAAGGTGATGTCAGCATGGTGGCTATAGGGTGGCTGTAGGGAACAACTTGCTGCCAATGCGATGGGCATAGGCTGGTTGAATTGAATGCTGAAATGATTTTCCAACAAATAAGGTGGGTGATGGTGATATTAGTTAACAAGCTAGGGAGTAGGGTGATCATGTGATGTTGACCTTTTTTTATCCAATTTAGACTTCAAACAAAAATGTTATGATTAATTCAAAAGTGGTTAGTTTGAATGCTGAAATGGTTTTCCAGCAAATAGGGTGGCTGATGGTGATATTAGTTAACAAGCTAGGGAGTAAGGTGATCATGTGATGTTGACCTTTTTTGATCCAATTTAGAGTTCAAAAAAATGTTATGATTAATTTAAAAGTCTAAATTCGTAATCTGACATGTGTTTTAAGCTTTCTTAATGAAAAAAAAAAGTTAAAATTGAGTTTTGGATCAATAGTGGACGAGTCAATAATGCCCAGGCCGTGAAAATGCCCGCATGTATTGATACATTGCATAATGTATCGATACATTTGGTCCAAAAACCTTGATAGTATCGATACAATGAACATTGTATCGATATAATTCATTGTATCGATAGTATAAACCACTGTATCAATACATGTTGATATGTATCAATACATTTATTTGCAAAATGCATGTTTTGGTCCTGGTATGGCCTAGTATAGATGCATTTACATGTTGTATTGATACAAATAGGTATATTTCAAATTTTTGGTGCATGTATCGATACATTCAAGTAAATTTATGAATTTTCTCATATCTTTTATCGACGAATACCTTGGACTACGTCATTTGATGCCACATCTTTGCATCTACCTTTGATATGATCCCTAGGCCTTCTTGGCATCCTCAAAATATTTTTTCACTGGGTGACAATCATCGTTCTTCTCATGTCCATGCTCTAGATTGCTAAAAATTAGACCGGACAAAATAAAGTGTCTTCAGCTACCCCTATTTGATCGTTACTGAGAATCAAGAATAGGGCAAAGTAAAATAGACACTATTTTATCTAGGTTGGACTGACACTTCCTATAACATAAGGTTTTTAGGTTTTCTAATGTTTGACCTCCTTAGGCAGGTACGGGGTAACATGGATTCTTTTATATGGGTGCTGCTAGCTTGTGCGAGCTTTGACTTAAACTTGGGTGCCACTAGCTCGTGTAGGCTTTGATTTAAGTGCCACCAGTTCATACGAGCTTTGACTTAAACTTAGGTGCCACCAGCTTATGTGGGCTTTGACTTGGGTGCTGTAGCTCGTGTAGGCTTTTAAGGGGTGCCACTGACTTGTGGGGTTTTAAGGGGTGCCACTGACTTGTGGGCTTTTAAGGGGTGCCACTGACTTATGGGCTTTTAATTAAACTTGGGTGCCACCAGCTCATGTGGGCTTTGACTTAGACTAGTTGCCACCAGCTCGTGTGGGCTTTGACTTAGACTTGGGTGCCATAAATTATGAGCTTTAAAAGGGGTGACAACAATTTTTGATAAAACTTCAAATATTAGCGTTTCTTAGCAGAAGTTCATGATAAAATTTCTTGCTGAATAGGGTTTTAGCACTAATTCTTGCTAAAGCTTTTGACGAATATTCTCGACAAAAGTTTTGATGATAGTTTCTAGACAACAATTTCTTGACACTAGCACTCTAGCAATAGTTGCTTAATAAAAAAGGTTTTGACATAAGGTCATAAGAAAAAAAACCTTTGAGGTTTAGCAAACTTGGCTTGAAGTGATATTGCAAAAATGATGTATGAAGGTAATATGAGTGCATGATGTGCAATGTTATCATGATTGCATAATGTGAAGTCTAATACGAGAAATAGCTATAGTTCTCTTTGTACTTCATTCAGCCCCCAAAAAGATGGCAATTTCTCTTTAATATGACTATAAATGAAAATTTTCCTAATCCCGTTGGGGAATGTAATTGTCCTTGCTCCACTAAGGATATGACCAAAAATTTAGTCTTAAGAATTTAGACTATTATGTTTTTCAATTCGAGAGGCTCAATCGTCTTTCTAGCAATTTAGAAGGCATTATTAATAATTTGAAGACTGTTTGCTTGATTAGGTTAATGTTTTCGGTTTTGATAGGATTCTGATAGAATACATGGTCTTCTTCAGTTAGCCTAAAATAGTTTTTCTTGAGATATGGCTTGTGAAAGCAAGAAACGATTTGGTGTATGGTCATGCTGAACGAATGTTTGGACATGAAAAGTGCATGATCTTGATGATCAGGGTGTAAGCAGAGTTCCCTATGCTTTTTTTTCTTTCGATGTAATGTCAAGATGTCCTAATACATATTTTAGTTAATTATCAAATATTATCAATGAAATGACAAGTGCAATATGAATTGTACACGGGTCAAAAGAAACAAGGTAATATTTGTCTACGACAACAAAAAGACTTAACTCAATATACTATTTGACAAGCAATTGATAGGGTAGCGAGAAAGATGATCTTTTGGGTGAAAGATGCCTCTAACAATCATGACATGGATGTTCTTTAGGTGCTCTTTAGAATCTTTCTCGAGCAATGAATGTGACTAGTGTGAGCTAACCTTCGAAAGATCCCTAGGATTACTTCACTTTGTTTTGTAAGTGATCTCAATCTATGCCTTATCAAAATTGATCTTTTATAGTTTCCCCTTGCGGGTTTTGAACTATAGTCGGGTTGGCTGCCTAAATGCCCTTTTTTCGGATTTTCATCTGGACCCTTTTTGTTTTCTTTTTTCTTTTTGTTTGTTTGTTTGTTTTTATTTGTTAGTTTTTTTATTTGTTATTTTTTTTGCTTTTTTTTTGTTTTTTTCTTATTTTCTTTTTTTTTAAGGCCACCTTTTCAGGTTTTCGCCCTCTACATGTAATATTTCTTGACGGAATATGAGTTGCTTGGGTTGGGCAAGGCATTGCCATTGATTTCTGATAAGATTGGGGCCCCTCTGGAGAAGACTTGCTTCACAGCATATGGTCTTTCCTAGTTAGGGGTTTACTTGCCCCGCGTATCTTTGTGAATTGGAAGGATCTTCTTTAATACCAATTTGCCTGGGTAAGATCGTTGTGGGTGCATCATTTTGTTATGGGCTTGAATCATACGTCTTTGATACATTTGACCATGGCCAATGCATTTCTCTTTAATGAGATTGAGTTGGTCATATCTATTTTTGACCTATTTAGCCTTTCCAAGTTTGATTTCCATCAAAACTCTGAGAGAAGGGATCTTGACTTTGATAGGCAATACAGCTTTAATCCTACAAACAAAGGAGAATAGGGTAGCATTCATGGAAGTTTGAACTGAGGTCGGATAGGCATGAGCTCCAAAGGATAGCTTCTCATGCCAATATTTATAAGTCTCGACCATTTTTCAACTATTCTTTTAATGTTTTCATTGGCTACCTCAACTGCCCCATTCATTTTTGGGCGACAAGGGATCGAATTATGATGCTGGATCTTGAACTGTGAGCAAATTGCTTGCATCATTTTATTGTTTAAGTTGCTTGCATTGTGTGCGATGATTTGGTTTGGGAGGCCATATCTACAGATAATATCCTGCTTGACAAACTTACAGATAATTGATCTAGTGACATTAGCATACAAGGAAGCCTCCACCCTTTTGGTGAAATAGTCAATTGCTACCAAGATAAAATAATGCCATTGCAAGCTTTAGGGGTGATTGGCCCGATCATGGAGAAGGGCCATGAGGCTATCATGACATGAAGTGGCTCTAGAGGGATATGGATCTTGTCAGCATAGATTTGACACTTATGGCATTTTTGGGCATAATTAATGCAGTCTCTCTCGAGGGTTAACTAGTAATAACCCGCTCTTATGATTTGCTTGGCCATCCAATGTCCATTGGCATGTGTGCCATAAATCTCTTCATGAATTCTTCTAGGATGATTTTGGCTTCAAGGGTATCAACGCATCTGAGCAATAGTTGATCATGGCTATTTTTGTACAAGATTTTTCCATCGAGAACAAATCCATAGCCAGCCTTCTGATAGTTCTCTTATCATTCTCCGTTGCCTGTTTGGGTTATTGCTGATCCTTGATGTAACAAAGCATGTCATAGTATGACAGTAGGCCATCTTTTTCTTTTTCGACGCTATAATAATGAACTGGAGTTGTGTAGAAGCTCATCTAGATAGGAACAATATTTGACTCCTAGTTGACTTTAAACAGGGATAATAATGTAGCCAAAGCATCAGCTATTTAGTTCTTTTCTCGAGGTAAGTGTCGAAAACTAAAATATCAAATTCTTTCTTGAGTTCTGCTACTAGCTTCCCATACTACATCAGCTTGGCATTACGAGTTTCCCATTCTTCTTTCAATTGGTAGATGACTAGGGCAAATCACCAAACACCTATAATATCTTGATATTTCTCTCGATGGCTACTTAAAGCCCCATGACACAAGCTTCATATTCTGCGATATTATTCGTGCAGTCAAAATTTAGCCTTACTGTGAACGGATCATAACTTCTATCAGGTGACATCAATATTACCCCAATTCCATGTTCTAGAGCGTTTGATGCTCCATCAAAATACATTTTCTAGGATTAGTCTTTGTTAGAGGCATCTTCATTCTTAGAAATGCACATTAGATCTTCATTTGGGAAGTCAAAATTTAAGGTTTCATAGTCATCTGCTACTCGACTTGCTAAAAAGTTAGCTATCGCACTACCCTTAATGGCTTTTAAACTAACAGGCAATGTCATATTTAGAAAGCAGGACTTGCCATCCAGCTAGCCTTCTTGATAGTACAAGGGCTTTGCATAGATACTTGATAGGATCGAGCCTTGCAATCAACCCCCTGGTGTGATACAGCATGTACTACCTAAGTTTCTTTGCTGTCCACACTAAAGCACATCATAACTTCTTGACTGCAAAGTAATTGCACTCGCACTCTGTAAACTTTTTGCTTAAGTAGTAGATTGCTTGTTCCTTTTTTCTTAACTCATCATGCTGCCCTAATACACAACCCATAGACTTGCCAAAGACTGCCAAGTAAGATTAAAGGTTGACTAGGTACCGGTGGTACCAACACTAGCGGGCTTGACAGATAGTGCTTGACTTTATCAAAGGCTTTTTGACATGCCTCATTCCACTCTCCTAGATTTTGTTTACGAAGAAACCGAAAGATAAGGTCATATTTGTCAGTGAGTTAGGATTGAATCTAGCAATATAGTTCAGTCTCCCTGAAAAGCTTCTCACTTCTTTTTGGGTTTAAGGTGGTGGCATATCTTGAATGGCTTTAACTTTGTCCAGGTTAACTTTGATCCCTTTTTTGCAAACTATAAAGCCTAAAAGCTTACCCGAAGTGACTCCAAAGGTACACTTAGCATGATTCAATTTGAATTAAAATTTTTGTCGCTGTTTGAAAAGTTTTTGAAAGTCTGTGACATGCTTGTCTTCTTTCATTGACTTGGCAATCATGTCATCAATGTAAATTTCTTTGTGCATCATGTCATGGAATAGGGCTACCATGACCTACTGATAGGTTGCCCTAGCATTTTTGAGTTCGAAGGGCATGACATTATAGCAAAATGTCCCTCACATAGTTACAAAAGTTATTTTCTCCATGTCTATGGGCGCCATCTTGATTTGGTTGTAGCTTGAGAATCCATCCATGAAAAAGAATAGAGAATTCTCAGCCGTGTTGTCTACCAAAGTGTTGATATGGGGCAGCGAAAAGTTATCCATAGGACTAGCTCAATTTAAATCCCAATAATCAACACATATTAGTACCTTGCAATCTCTCTTGGGAACTTGGACTATATTGGTAACCTGTTTTGAATGTTTAGCTATTCAAATAAACCCTGCATCAAACTACTTTTTGACTTCCTCTTTAATTTTGACGAGCATTTCTGGCTTTATCCTTCTTAACTTTTGCTAGATTGGTTTACACCTAGGCTTGATGGGAAGCTTGTGGACCAGTATATCAGTGTCCAGTCCTAGCATGTCTTGGTATGACCAAGCGAATACACGATATTCCTAGAGCAGGTTTGTCAGCTTGGTCTTAGTTGTTGACTTTATTAAGGTTCGATTTTAACCTCCTTTCGATCCTCTTGAGTACCCAGATTTATTACTTTCGTTGAGTCTTTATGGGGCATGATCTGCTTCTCCTCTTACATAACTAATCGTAAGAGGTCTGGTGGTACAATGTTTTCTTCAAAATCTTCTTCATGATCGACTTCACTAGTGCCAATTGACTGTTCAAAATCGATCTTCAAAGACCCATCAAACATATCCATGTCACTATAGTTAGGACACCTAAAAAGGCAAAGAAATAAACATTGCAAACGGCACACACACAACTAAGGGATTTGGATAAAAATAAAGGTAAAACAGTATTAGAGACAAAAAGGTTAAAAAGTGATACACAATATGGAATGATATATGCAGAAGTCATTTTATTGATAATGTTTGTTAAAAAATGCCCCTTACATAGGACACCCATTTGGCCTTGGGTGAGGGCAGGTAAGTTTTTATTTTTGATATTACATGAAAGGGACACGAAAAGTGCAGGGGCTTTCATTATGGCCCCATCATCAAAATCAGGTCTTAATGGAAGGACATGAATTTTATGGCTCGGTATCTAGGAGATAAAGGCTATTAAGTGCCCTGTTTGATGACTAAGACATCTTTGGCCTTTTGCTTTCTCGATTAGCTTGGATTAATTCGTCTTCCCAAGCAAAATATCTCATGGAGAGATGGAAACATTGTCGGCTTTGACTCCCCCTCTCGACCTAATGATTGTGTCATCTTCTAGTTGTCGATCCTCTTTTCTTGCTACTTTCTTGAGTGTTCATTGGCCTTAAATCCTAAGCCTCTTTTGTTGGCTTCAGTGGTGACCTATAAGGCTCGGGCCATCCCTCGCAAATTCTTGCCAAGCACTTTTCCAGCATGAGAACCTTTGTTAACAGTCATTTTTAAACCCGAGTGGGTATTCTTTGACAGATAGGGTTTGACTATTAGCAATCTTTCTCCCATAAATGTCACATTGACGAACTTGAAGGATTGGAATGATGAATCCAGTATATATTTATTAGGCTCTATGTCGATATCCTCAGTGAAAGTGGTGGCGATCATTTCTTCTTTAGCTCCAATGATGACTACTTTGTCATCTATCACAAATTTGAGCTTCTGATGGAGAGAATATGGGATGGCTTCCGCAGAGTATATCCATGGCCTTTTTAATAGGCAGTTGTAAGAAAGATTAATATCCATAACTTGAAAGTCCACTTCATATGTACATGGGCCTATTTAGAGTTCGATTGTGATATTTCCAATTACTCCATGACACGTTCCATCAAAAGCTTGAACTATGGTATAGCTACTTTTAATGTTAGACTAATCGTTAGGGAGTTTGCTTAATGTAGTCATAGGCATGACATTAAGGGCTAACCTATTATCTATAAGTACTTTAGGTAAAACGCATCCCTTACAATATGTAGTGATATGCAGAGCTTTATAACTACCCCTGCTTCCAGGTGGGATCTCATCATCAGTGAAGGAAATGTAATTATCAACCTTGATGTTGTTCACCAGTCGATCCACCTTGTCTATGGGGACGTCTGAGGGCATATATGCTTTGTTTAGCACCTTCAGTAATGCATTTTGGTGGACCTCTAAATTAAAAAGTAGAGATAGCACATAAATCTTGGCAGGTGTTTGCTTAATTGATCCATAATGCAGTATTCACTGTGCTTGATGAACTTGAGAAACTCCATGGCTTCTTTTTCATTCACTATTTCCTTGACTTTTTTAAGCTCAAAATTCTTTGCTTAGGCCTAAGTGGTACTAGTGCTTAGAGATACATCAACCTTTTATTTTTTTTTAGCTAAGGGAGCATAACACCTACCACTACAAGTTAGATGACTAACTCCTAATAGTTCCATTGCAGTAGTTGAGGAAGTTAGATCTCCGATCATCACTACCTGATTCTCGTATTTCCATAAAATAGCTTTATTGCTCTTATACAAAAATAGTTTAGGTACTTCTACAACCAACTTTGGTTTAGGTGTCGAAGAACTAACCTTGGGACTTGACTTACCATAAATAATGAGGGGTCGACTTCTCTCTAAGGTGAAGGCATGGTTTCATCTCTTATCATATTGATAGATTCAGCAGTAGGTGTGATCTCATGATAGAATTCTATCTGGCCTTCATTCATCATTCTTTGAACCATGGACCTAAACTCCTTGCATTTTTGTAGGGTATGACCTACAACTGTATGGAAGTCATAGAAGTTGTCAAGATTATCTTCCAATTTTTTTGTTGCATTGAGCAGCCTGACCTAAATCAATGTTTGCTAGACCAAGAATATTAGCGTCCTTACATCCTCTATGTTTGCCTTTACTTCATGGTTGTTTTCAAAGTCGATCATGTTTGCAGCTGGCTCAGTATGGTTTGGTAAAGGATTGGTAGCAATATTTGGTCCCTAGTTCATCCTAAACTACAAGACTTTTATGTTAATTAGATTTTGCAAGTTTCGTTTGAAACCATCATGGTATTCATAGTGGCCATTAGGGTTGTACCATGGCGGGTATGGCGGCTTCTTTTCTGGGACATAGATCAGAGCCACTAAGTGATTTTGGAGCAAGGTTTGGTAGAGCTCTTTAAAGATCATAGGGATGGGATCAAAATGTTGTCTTTATTAATTTGCACCTCTATTGCCAGGTGCATTATTAGTTGCTCAATTGGTAATTTGGTGACCTTGTGGAGGGTAGCTTTATGGTGGGTTGGATGGGATTGCAAAGGATGGGTTATAGGTTATGGGATTAATTAGCTGAAGGGGTATGGTGATAGGGCGAGAATGCAGTGTGCTTGGGTAGTAAGGGTCAGGTGTTTGACATCATTTCAGCTGAGATGAGCTAGCATAACTTATGGTATTAGCCTCCATTTCCTTCTTTTTACTGGCCATAGGCTTTTTGCTTGATCCAAACATTTCTCCATCTAACATTCTACCACTCTTAATGGCTACGTCAATCATTTCTCTAGAGAGGACTAGGTCAGCGAATTTCTTGGTGGCATTTCCTATGAGCTTCTCATAATAAGGAGCACGTAAGGTATGGATAAAAGTAACTATCATCTCTTTTTCTATAAGGGGAGGCTAGACTAGGGTTGCTTCCTCTCTCCACCTTTGGGCGTATTGACTAAAGCCTTAGTGGATTTCTTCTCAAAATTCATTAAGGAAAGTTAATTCGGTGCCCAATCTGACACGTGCTGGTATTAATTCAGAAAGGCCTTAGCCAAGTTAGCCCATGATTGGATTTTCACATTGTCTAGCTCGATAAACTACTGAGCTGCTGCCCTAATGAGGCTATGCTATAAGCAATGGATGAGGAGCTTTTCATCTTTCTTATACCCAACCATCTTTCATAGGTACATTTGAACATAGACAGAAGGGTCGATGGTTCCATTGAACTTCTCAAACTTTGGGACTTTGAACTTTAGGGGAATGACAAGGTTGACACCAAAGACAGCGATTGTGCATCAAGAGCTCCGAACTTGTAATTCCCCTAGATAGCTTGGAGGCATTTTTCCAGTAATTAGAATTTATACACTTTTGCTACAGTCATAGTGGATTTTTAACCTTTTATTTTCTTCGGTTCCTTATGTTCAAGGGTTATTGGACCTGCTAATGAGACTCTCATGTTTACCCCTTGAGTATCAGGAATGAATTGACCTACCACAGTGGGATTAAGGTAGATGATCGGTGGAGCCTGAGCAATAGGTGTAAGAGTAAGCCATTGTTCTTGTCTAGTTTTCCCTTGTGCAGGTTCTGGATTGTTGGCAGGGGAACTTTCAACAATGAGAGGATCATTCCTTATTTCAACGGTGCTAGCCCCTTTTCTTTAATAGAGGCAATCATTAGTTCCATAAGTTTTGCAATTTGATTTTGCATTTCGTATTGTTGAGGAAGCATTTGGTCCTATGATTCCTTGACCATTAGCTCAAGTCGCTCAATACGAGCTTCATGATCACTCTCCATGATTTGCTTACAGCATTTTGTGTTGTAGCGATCCATGATGTAAGGTTTTGTGTTCCTGATTGATTTGGAATCCCTTGCACTTTTATGGCCTAATTCTCATATTAGACTTTCTTTAAAAAAATGTATTTATTAACGAGCATTTATGATACAATGATGAGTTAAGATAATGAATGATTGATGCAAGTGCAATGAAAAATGGGGAAATCAAATGTGCATATGCATTGGAGACAATTGATTCTTGGAAAAGTTTCATCAATAACATCATTCATAGAGTCACAAAAGGGTTTTTCTGCTTTTACATCATGATTACATATGAAAGTATCGAACATGATTACATTGTGTAATTGCAGACACCTTATTTTGTTCGGGCTAATTTTCAACAATCTGGAGCATTGACGTAAGAGGGGACGATGAAAAAGTTTTTTTGAGGATGTCAAGAAGGCCTAGGGATCATATCAAAGGTAAATGCAAAGATGTAGCATCAAATGATGGAGTTCAAGGTAGCCAGGGACAAAGGAATCAAGAAAATTCATAATTTTACTTAAATGTATCAATACATGGTTCTCATGTATCGATAAAATGCTCCAACGTGCCAAAAATTTGAATTGTCTCCATTTGTATCGATACAACATGTAGATGTATCGATCCAAGATCTCATGTATCAATACTAAACCATGCCAGGACCCAAATATGCATTCTGTAAAGGAATGTATAGATACAAATCAACATTTATCGATACAGTGGTTTATAGTATCGATACAATGGTTCATAGTATTGATATTGTGATCATTGTATCAATATACTGTTTATTGTATCGATACATGCAGGCCTTTTTCACAGTCCGAGCAATTTTGACTCTCCATTATTGATCCAAAACTCGATTTTAACTGATTTCTTTGCATCAGGAAAGATTAAAACACATATCAGATTATGAATTTAGACTTTAAAATTAATCAAAACATTTTTTAGTCTAAATTAGATCAAAGGGGTCAATATCATTTGATCACCCTACTCCTCCCTAGTTGTTGGCCAATGTCACCATTAGCCATCCTAATTGCTGGAAGATCATTGCAGCATTTAAACCAGCCATCCTATGCCCATCACATTGGTAGCAATCTGCCTCCTACAGCCACCCTATAGCCACCATGCTGACATCAACTTGTCCCCTTTGAGAAATGGCCAAAAACACCTCCAATTTGGCTCTAAAAGGCTGGTATAAATGGACCACTTCTATCTCAGCTGAAAGGTTAGATTCCAGCTCATTTTACACTTCCAGAAACACATTCACACATCAAAGAAATCCTAATCCTATAGCTCTTCAACCACCGCCCAAAAATGGTCCCAAAAAAATTACTTTCACCCACCACACACTTCAAAAATCACCCTCATCCATACCAAAACCAAAACCTCATCATTTTTCTCTTTTTCTTGCTTATTAACAACAAGGAAAAGATAAAAATTTAGGCCATCTCTATGCCTCAAATCATTTGGCCAAGAAGTGAAGTTTTATTGGTATAACTTCTCACTTTATCACTTTTATTTTTCAATTTTTGAGCATCTTCATCATTTTAGGGAGCTCTCTATGTTTCTATCACCATTTTAGGATTATCATGCATTATTATGGCTTTTAGTTGTGGTAGCTTAGGATTTGGATGCCTTAATGCCCTTTTGATATGCGAAATGTCTTATTTCATCCTCATCAGCTTGATATCTCTTGCTCATGCATTTTATGCCATGCCATGCATCTTGTTATCATTAATCCATGCACGAATCATTAGCCTAACACATTTCAAGCACATTTACACCTTGACTTGCATAAGTCATTGTCTTTTTTAGCATCCATAACCTTTTTTGTCAAAGTGCATAACACTTCTTCGTCTAGGCCACACTTTCTTCGTCTAGGCCATTAGTAAAATTAGCATCCCCATGCATGTTATGTGCCATCCCTTTGTATGTTTGTTATCTTCTCCTTGTCAAAATGCATTTTTGATCCCCCAAGCCAAGCATGTTAACCTTAACTAATGAGGATTAGCATAGATTTAGCATTTTCTTTAAAGCTAGCAAAATATCTTGGAGAAAATTAAGTTTTCCAAATCTAGAATTTCCAGATCTGGAATCTTCATTAAACAGGCTCAAATCTTTCGATTTTCCAACAAAAATGACTTTACACTTATCCCCGAAATGTTTGTGCCTTATTTTTGAGTCCAAACCTTGAGTGGTATGATTAATGGACTGTTTCATTATCCCAAACTACTCCGGGACTATGCAAATGAGTTCATGATGCTCATGCCACTCTTTCCCTTCAGTCATGGATGTTTAAGTGTCAATGACTCGAATGTAGACTCGTAAACATAAGGAAAACAAGAAATATCCCCTGCTCTGCTTTGTCCCCTGCTAGTAGCACTGCTGTTACAAATGAAAAATCATTTTAAAATCCCAAATGATTTTCAGTGAATTTTATGATATTTTTCTCAGAAAATGTGTCAAAATATCATTAAAACAAGGTCTTGTCCATCTTCGGATCATTCTAGATGAGAAAGTCAAGATTTTTCAAGTCTAAACTATCCAGGACCTCTAGAATCTGAACATGCATTCTGTTTGGGCATTTCAGACCCACTAAATGATTTTCCCAAAATTTTCAAACATTTTCCCTAACATGGTCATGAAATTCCCTTTTTAGAAAGGTATCACCTGCAATTTTTTGACACCAAATGAGTCTAGGGTGATTTTTCAAAATTTGACACACCTTGTCACTCTTATGCTCTGCCAGCAGCTCAATCAGTCCAAACTTGAAACTTTATTCCCTCAGAAAGTGACTTCTTGGGATATTGGAAATATTTTTCGAATGACCCTTATCGAGTTACCTTTCTAACGGTGTCTTGTCCACCTTATAAATCCTTCAAACCAATTTAGAATAAATTCAGGAAGCAAGATAGTGTGATGATGTCTCCTATTTTCTATTTTGGTCAAAATTGAGTTGTTTTCTCGAATTTTGTCTCAAGACATTCGAATGTCTCCATGTCATCCTGATCAGACTTGAGAGCATATCTTAACACTCCCACAAGCTCATATCAAGGCACAAACATATTTTACATCTTTATCATCCTCATTCATAATAAATCTTTTTGTCAAAAAATGTCGAATGCTCACCCACTTTCTAAATCATGAAATTATGTCATCCACGGGGATACTTTAACCCTATCTTTTCAAGGGGATAAGCGTTGGCCATTTTGTGATGGTCATACAAGACCAATAAGATGAGTGATTTGTCTTATGGTCTCTCTCACCATATAATAAGTTGAGAATCTGTACATTCTTGTTCTCATCACATCACCAAAGAATAATCTCAGTCAAAAAAACATTTTCAAGTCAAAAAAGTATTTTAAATCGTACACACTCTTAGATCTGTGAGAATCCAATGCGGGGTACATTGCGACAGTAATCACATGATCAAGAAAACCCAAAAGTTGTTACTCACGATCTCCAACAGGTGCCATGTCTCGCTTTATGGACCGAACTACTTCAATCATGTCATCTGCCTCTCGTTCAGCCATCTGAACTTGTTGAGTGAGGTACTGATGCTGTTCTTGGTAGTTCAGACATGCTTGCTCAATTATTGCTTGCCAATCTAGTTCACGTTGCTCGAAAGCCTTTGTTAGTTCATTGATATGACCTTGATGATCCTGAAGAGACTATTTTAACTCCTAGATTCTATGAATGAGGGCTTTATTTTCAATCCTAGTGGCTCTCGCATCTCACATTTGGGCCTAGAGTCTTTGATTCTTTTATTAGTAGGTTGAGGCAAGAGCACGTGCCCTTGTGAACTTTTCTTTGTTGGTTCTGACTTTCTCCTTTTATTGATTCAGCTCGCAATTGAGAATGGCAACTTCTGCTTCCCATTTGACTGATGTCTTGCCAATGCGTCGAGACTTGTTAGCTTTTTAGGGTGCCACATAATCCTTGGTTGGGCTCTCGAGGCCATCTTTGAAGCGATCCCTTTCTTTAATGACTTGATCCATTTCACCACTCCTAAGATAGATATCTATCTCTAGCTGGCCCTTTTTCCTCTTTAAGTCGAGAGATTTTTATGCCAAAGGATGCATTTTCTTGTTCAAACTCCCTACTAAGTACCTCAATCTCAAAAGGCAGTTCTTCCATTGGTATTTGCAGTATCACAAAGTTGGGTGACGATAATGGATCATTGATATGATAATGTTTCCATTCTTCATATCCAAGCGTGGTGGGGCTTCCTCTCCAACATCTTTTCATACAATGGATCTTCTTCCAAGTTTAAAATGCTAATTGGACTTTGGCTTTATAATTGGGCTCTCCGTACTCAAAATCCAATGTCTCAAATCTTTAAGGAATAGGATGAATTGCTGGCACTGGAACTGATACAACACCAAAAGTGGAGCATAACTAGTATTTTCCTATAATCTTAAGAGCGGCACACATGTGTAGTCTCCACATCTATACACAATCGATTGAGGGAATAGCTATCGGGCTCTCCATGTGATTTCTTCCTCTTTGACATTTCATAATTCCTCAACCCAATGCTTTTCTATCTTGTCTTGATAACACTCTTCCCTGCTGCTATCAAAAGAAGACTATTCTTGAAGAAGAAATTTTGCCTAACTCTCCCTTTCCTAACAAAAAGATGACCTAAAAGCCATATTTGGAGCAATAGGGCACACCCGATAAACCTTCATGTTCCCATTCTTTTACAAAAGTTGAGCACACAAATGGTTTCGGCGATAATGAAACAAGGTAATGTTGCAACATAAGTGAGAAAAGAAATTAACGACTGCTGCCTCTACATAACCCAAAGTCTTTAAGAATATAACAAGCCCGTAGATTGCCAAGCGTAGACATCCTGAGCTTTCTTTTAATCAGAAAGATTTACCATTGCCTCTTTCAAGTTGGCCCAAGAGATGCATTTGCTACTTCCTTTTACTTTGACATGACTATCAACCCATGCTTCTGTGACTCCAAGAATTTGCCTCAACCTTTTCTTGAACAAAGGAGGCGTTAGAGCCTTACAGTAAATCCAGTCTGATTTGGCCCTTTCTATGTTAAGCAGGACTGTGCACTTATCAATGGTAGGGACTAAATCTTGTTGGTTGAAGGTGAAACATCGATAGGCTGGATTCTAAAACTATGCCACTACTCACAATAAGCCATCATCCAACTAAACTCAAAGTAAGAGAGCTATATCCTTGTACTTTCTAGTGAAGGCTTTTTTTGTGTTGCCATCCCAATTGTCCCAAATATGCTTTAGTTCCTGACAATCATTTTGACGAAAATCGATCTTGACTTCTTCATGCATTGTTGAGACATAATTAGGCTTTAGGGTGTCCTTGTCTTGACATTGGCGACCTTCTAACCATGTTCTAACATTTTCAAAAGAGTCAAAAATGGAGATAAGCTGTTACTCCATAAATGATGCCCTTTGCTAAACAACGAACCAGAACAATTGTCCCAAAATGATGATAGTCATGATGGTTATGATGAAATGATGCTTGCACCAAAACACAAAGAAAAGGAAAATAAGTTAGTGGAACATATAGGAGACAAATGTAAGGAAATAAAGAATTTAAGTACATTAGAACCAAAAAATTCATAACATGTCTCAACCAAATTGGTGAGACAACAAACAAGCAGTATTTCAATATACTAAGATGTAATCTACCTTCATAAGGTGATGCAATATCTTGATGGAAAAATAATCGACCAATAGTAATATTCGTTTATCACCACTAGTGTAGATACATGTTAAGCCATGACTCAGATAGCATAACGACTGACAATATAAGACATTGTGAATGATGGTTTTTGTTCACTGTCACTTATTTAAACAAAGGTTAGCCATCATTTAGGTAGCACGACAGCATGTCTCAATAAATGATAAAAATTCAGATGTAGGTGACAAATGTATACTTATTGTTAGCTACATAATTATGGTAACTAAGAGTAAAGGTTAGGAATATTTCCTTGAGTGACCCTATTCTCCAGGTATTCTCGCAGTGTTCTGGTATGGTTTGACATGGTTTAGCTCGTATGGCTCACTATATGAGGTTTAAGTTGACACCTAAATAGGTATCTGAATTACTCCTCCGTTCGATAAGGACAGTCGAGGAACTTGGATCCTAGACCCATCACGGGTTTAAGGGAATAGGTTCGATCCGTTGGATGTATCTCCCTATGCAAATGCAGAGGGTTATTCATGAGAGACATAGGTAATTTACATCCGAGAAGTTATTGCCATACCTATATGGAGGGTTACTCACGGTGGATAGCTTATTTCCTCCTAATGATTGGGTTGTAACCACACCATGGAGTTTGACGGGACACGAATGCACATGCAAGTGTGCCATGTATGATGGAGAAACAATCAAACCTTTTTGTTTACTTTCATATTACCATTTTATTAAATTCATGATTATTTGAAAATAAGATAAACCTGACAATCATGCCAAACAAAAAATTAGTTGACAAAACAAAAAAAAAGGTCATAGTTAAATAACGATCGAAGATTGAAAGAATCGAGAACCTAGCAAGACACGGCTAGTTATTAGACAAACTCTCTATACTATCCCCGGTGGAGTTGCCAACCTATCGCAATGTACCCTAAGGTGGACCCTCACAGATCTATTAGTGCGTATGACTTAAAATATTTTCCTGACTTGGAAATGTCTTCTTGAATTAGACTATTCTTTAGCAATGTGCTAAGAATGAGAACGTATAGATTCTCGACTTATGATACAGTGAAGGGGACCATAAGATGAATCACTCATCTTATTGGTCTCAGATGACCATCACGAAATGGCCAATGCTTAAAGTCACCACCGATCATTTTAGGCTAGGCACGATCGGATGCCTATTGAAACCTATGTTCTGAGTTATAAAACTCAAAACATCGATCCAGTGGTCTACGTAGTGCAAAGATTCGCTGTTTGGGTTTGGGATTTGGTTACGCGTTATTAGAGATATGAACCATTTTGCGATGCCTGAAATCGGTACTTTACTAGCTATGTCTTATATTGGTTTTGATTCTTTCAATCTTAACTTGTCATTATGTTGATATAACCCCTTTTTAAAGCATGAATCTTATAGAAATAATCCAGGTTTAGATGAAAAAGATTTAATCTCAATACACCTATGAGAGATAGGGAATATAGAGATTTTCGATAAAAATGACCTCTAGATTTTACTTTGAAAATTGAATGTTCCATTTTTGGCACTGGAGGGATACCCATGAGGAACATTACCATTAATTTTATATGGAAATGTTTTGAAAACAGGAATGCAAAGAATCATCACAAAGAAATCATGTTAGTAAGACAATAAATGAAGTAACATAACATGGATCATTCAATGCAATGATAAAGAAAATGTATGTATTATTGGACCTTATCTCGCTATTAGCATTGATTATCTAGGAATAATTGAGTCGAAAATTTTTTAGATCCATTTGGGTTTCTTAATTAAACAAGGTTTGTTTGATACATTCATAAAAGTCCAAAAAGAAGAGAAAAAAATTGATTGTAGTTAAATGATAGGGTTAGAGTATCCCTTCGGAAAGGTAGTTAACAAATAATTTTGACAAAATAAGGTTTCTTTTGATCATGATAGTTTTGAAAAACAGGGTTGGAGTATCCCTTCGGAAGGTCAGGGTTGGAGTATCCCTATGGATGACAAATCATTTTGACCAAAAAAGGTTTTTTTTAGATCTTGACAAATTTGAAGAGCTGGGGTTAAAGTGTCCCCTCGAAAGGTCGGGGTTAAAGTATCCCAAAAAGTGACACGTCTAACACTATTTAAAGAAGTTAAGTTGGAAATATTAAGTTAATAAAATCTTGTGATTCAAAAAATGGGTGAGCATTTTGACAACTTGAGGTAAAAGAAATTATTGTGAATGAGGATGGCAAAGATGTAAAATGTGTTTATGTCTTGATACGAGCCAATAGGAGGTCAAAGCATGTTCTTAAGTCTAATCGAGTTAACATAGAGACATTCAAATGTCTCGAGACAAAATTTAGGAGAATAACTTGATTTTTACCAAAATCAAAAACAGGGGATAGCATCGCGCTATCTTGCTTCCTAAATTTATTCTAAATTGATTCGAAGGATTTAGAAGGGGGACAAGAACCATTAGAAAGGTGACTCAATGAGGCTCATCCTAAAAATATTCCCACTACCCTACAAAGAAACTTTCTGGGGGAATAAATTTTCAAGCTCAGATTGATAGTGCTATTGATAGAGCATATGAGGGACTAAGCGTGTTAAAATTTGAAAAATCACCCTGGACTCATTTGTTATCAAAAAATTACAAGTGATACCTTTCTAAAAAGGGAATTTCATGAACAGTTTAGGAAAAATGTTTGAAACTTTTGGAAAAATCATTTAGTGGGCCTGAACAGCCCAACCAAAATACATGTTTGGATTTTAGAGGTTTCGAATAGTTTAGACTTGAAAAATCATAACTCTCTCATCCGGAATGATCCAGGGGTGAATAAGATATTTTGCCATGCTTTGATAGAAAAATATCAGAAAATTCAAGAAAAATCATTTAGGATTTTAAAGTGATTTTTCAATTTGCAACAGTTATGCTGCTAGCAGGGGACAAAGTAAAGCAAGGGATATCTCTAATTTTTTTATGTCTATGGTCTAAACTCGAGTCATTGACGTTGAAACATCTATGACTAAAGGGAAAGAGTGGCATGAGCATCACGAACTCATTTACATAGCCTCGGAGTAGTTTGGGACAATGAAACAGCCCGTTGATCATATCATTCAAGGTTTTGACGTAAGAAAAAGGCATAAACATTTAGGGAATAATTGTAAGACCATTTTCATTTCAACATCAGAAGATTTAAGCTTGTTTAACCAAGATTCTAGATCTGGAAAACTTAATTTTCCCCAAGATATTTTGCTAGATTTAAGGAAAATGCTAAGTCCATGGTAATCCTTATTGGTTGAGTTTAACATGCTTGGCTTACAGGGGTTTTTTGAAAATCAATTTTTGAAAGCCATCAAACAAGCATTTAGACAAGGAAGAGACAACAAACATACAAGTGGATGGCACACAACATGAATGGGGACGCTAATTTTACTAATGGCCTAGACAAAAAAAGTGTTATGCACTTTGATAAGAAATTGTTATGGATACTGAAAATGACAATGATTCATGCAAGTTAATGTGTAAATATGCTTGAAATGTGTTAGGCAAATGATTCATACATGGATTAAGGATAAAAAGATGCATGGACATGGCATAAAATGCATGAGGAAGAGATATCAAACTAATGAGGATGAAATAAGGCATTTTACGCATAAAAGGGGCATTAAGGCATCCAAATCCTAAACTACCTCAACCAAAAGCCACAAAAATGCATGATAATTCTAAGAGCATGATGGAAACATGGAAAGCTCACTAAAATAATAAAGGTGCTCAAAAAAAATAAAAATGATAACGTAGGAAGTTATACCAACAAAACTTCAACTTTGGCAAAATAGTTGAAGCAATCGAGATGGCTTGAATTTCTCTCTTTTCCTTGTTGTAAATAAGCAAGAAAAAGAGAGAAACAATGAGGTTTTGGTTCTGGTATGGTTGAGGGTGATTTTTAGAATATGTAAAGGTTGAGAATGGGTGTTTAGGGCTATTTTTGGACAGTGGGTGAAGAGCTACGGGATTCTGGTTTTCTTGGTTTGGGAATGTGTTTTTGAAGCTGAAAATGAGCTAGAATCTAACCTTCTTTGCTAAGATAGAAGTGGTCCATTTATACGAGCCTTTTGAAGCCAAATTGGAGGTGTTTTCGGCCATTTCTCAAGGGGGCAAGGTGATGTTAGCATGGCGGCTATAGAGTGGCTGTAGGGAACAACTTACTGCCAATGTGATGGGCATAGGGTGGCTGGTTTAAACACTAAAATTATTTTTCAAAAAATAGGGTGGCTGATGGTGATATTAGTTGACAAGCTAGGGAGTACGGTGATCATGTGATGTTGACCTTTTTTGATCTAATTTAGACTTCAAAAAAATGTTATGCTTAATTCAAAAGTCTAAATTTGTAATTTGATATGTGTTTTAATCTTTCTTGATGCAAAGAAATCAGTTAAAATCAAGTTTTGGATCAATGGTGGACGCGTCAATAATGCTCAGGCCATGAAAATGGCCTGTATATATCGATACATTGTGTAATGTATCGATACATTTGGTCCAAAAACCTTTGATAGTATCAATGCAATGTTCATTGTATCGATACGATGTTCATTGTATTGATACTATGAACCATTATATCGATACATGTTGATATGTATAGATACATTTCTTTATAGACTGCATGTTTTGGTCCTGACATGGCCAGTAATGATATATGAGGTCCTGTATCGATGCAGAGGCTTATGTATCGATACATCTACATGTTGTATCAATATAAATAGGGATATTTCAAATTTTTGACATGTTGAAGCATTGTATCGATACATGAGAACCATGTATCGATACATTCAAGTAAAATTATGAATTTTCTCATATATTTTGTCTTCAGATAACTTGGACTACATCATTTGATGCTACATCTTTGCATTGACCTTTAATATGATCCCTAGGCCTTCTTGACGTCCTCAAAATACTTTTTCGCTATTGCCCCCCTTTTATGTCCATGCTCCAAATTACTATAAATTCGCTTGGACAAAATAAGGTCTTTACAGGTGGCATGAGCATCATGAACTCATTTGTACAGCCTCAAAGTATTTGAGGATGATGAAACAACCCGTTAATTATACCACTCAAGATTTCAACTTGAAAACAAGGCACGAATATTATGGGAACAAGTGAAAGCCATTTTTGTTGCAAAATTAAAAGATTTAAGCTCATTTAACTAGGATTCTAGATCTGAAAAACTTAATTTTCGCTAAGATATTTTGCTGACTTTAAAGAAAATGCTAAGTTCATGCTAATCCTTATTGGTTGAGGTTAACATGCTTGGCTTGGGGAGGTTTTGAAAACCAGTTTTTGATAGCCATCAAACATGCATTTAGACAAGGGAAAGAAAATGAACATACAAGGGGATAGCACAAAACATAAATAGGGATGCAAACTTTACCAATGGTCTTGACAAAAAAAGTGTTGTACACTTTGACAAGAATATGTTATGGAAGCTGAAAATGACAATGATTCTTGACAAGATGAAAGATAATGTACAAATATGCTTGAAATATGTTAGGCTAATGATTCATAGATGGATTAATTATAACAAGATGCATGGATATGGCATAAAATGCATGAGCAAGAGCTATCAAAATAATAAGGATGAAATGAGGCATTTT
>JBBYHO010161765.1:0-100189 GCA_038382025.1 Adansonia gregorii | reverse complement strand
TCTACCAAAATTTTAATTTATCAAAATTTTGTGAAATTAATTCACCCCCTCTTGATTTCATTCACCACCTAAAGGTCTAACAGTAAACTTACATGAAGTTTGAAAGGAAATTTTGTGTTTAAACAATAATTGAACGACATGTATTTCATGTTCATTTATTACGATAAATTATTTGCATGTAAGATAGAAATTCATGAACATGTGTGTCTTGTGTAGCCAATTTAGAATATAAACTTAATGAGTTTCCCTTTAATTCAATTTGCATAATTGGTTATGAGAGATTTTTATGAGATCATAGAAAGATATTTATAAATAAATTAGAATTCTAATTTAATAACCATTATTATTAGCCAAGAGGGTAAACAAATTCAAATGAATTATTGAGGGAAATTGTAATTGTAATTTTAAGTTTTGATTATTGATTAATTAAATCCAATTAGTTTCCTTGTTAGTAAGTTAAATTCAGTTTACCTAGTTTATAACTTTTAGTCGTTTATATGAATAAATTTAAATTGTTTTAATTTTAATAGTTAGTTAAATTACAATTTCTTGTGAGAACGATATTCTACTATTTATTATATTATATATCAATGGTGGATGCATTTACATGATTAAATCTAACAACAAATCGAAACATCGTTTAAAAGTTTGTAATTTACAAAAAAGTTGATACTAAATCGAGTGACTCAAAATATAAATTAACTAAAATTATACATAATACTAATACTCAAAATGCTACGGTGCATCAATTCATCAACCCCCACCAATGATGGCGCTGAAAGAGGGAAAGACAGTCTCGGCTCTGTTAATTGTTTGTGAATCGGATTTCAAATACGCTGTGAAAACCAAAAATCCTGCAAGTTTCAACACAAAAGTTGAGGATCCAGCCCAAGTTACCAATCCATCAGAAAACAAGAACATAAACATAATAATAATAATAATAATAATAATAATAATAATAATAAGCTGCCAAAATCTAACTCTGCATGCCTCTTTGTTTACTTACTCCCTTAGCCCTACACCATATTACAGGCCTCGCTCGCAGAATCATCATCTTTTTGAACTTTTTCAGTGAGGAATACCTGTTCCTGTTAGTAGTTCCAATTTTAATTATTTGAGACTAAAGCTTACTAATAAAATATTAATTGGAGCCCCTGCATTTAAGCTATCTAGCTATCAAGCTAGATACGGTGTTCAACTTCGCAACTCTAACTTTTAAAAGGATTTTACCAATCCAATTATTATTTCCCATGTCAGGAAACCAAGCCAAAATTGTTTCGCTTTGTTTTATTTTATTTTATTTTTAATTAAAGAAATAAATTCGAGCGTGACTCTTTCATCTCAAAGCAACTTGGTAGAGACAATTTGCAAATTCGTTGAATAAATATGTTGAGTTTAACTATTATTTTTGGTTCTTAACAAATTAATTATTATCCATCGTCTCAGAATACATTCTGTTAGTTTTCAAATAACACCGAAAATATATACCAATGAAGGCACCATACTCGTTGATGTCGTTCTACAAATAAATTAATTTTTCTCTGTAAACGGAAACAAAGGCCCTTTAGAAACAATGAAAAATAAATCCGAGAAAAAAAAAGAAAATGAAAAAGAGAAAAATTCAAAATATTGATTTATATTATTATTTTTAAAATATAACATTTAATAAATGTCCAAGGTCTCTTAAACAGTGTTATCGGTAACGTACCGATACCGTTTGTATTAGTCGATATGTATCGATTTCGACATATAATAATATCACCGATAGTTAATTTTATTTCGATCTTAGTTTTAGTCTGTATCGATAGGTACTAACTAGTTTTAGTGGTACCGATCGAAAATAACTATACCGATCGGTACATAGTATAAACTTGTAAAATAAAGTTAAACTAATATTAATATTAAATCTAATGAATATTATATATAATTACGCGTAAATTTGATGAATATTAGACATAATTATTCATAAATTTAATTATCATTAAAAAATTTTAACTTACTACTTAATTTATATTAATTTTTTTACCTTTGATGAAGCTTTCTAAAGCATTATTTATAATTAATAAATATTTAATATATTAAAATTTATTTATTTTATTTTATTTTATATTTAAAAATATTGTTATATATAAATTAAAAATATTTAAATTTTTATAAATCTAAAATAATATATTAAAATGACCTACATTAATATATACATATATCTAAATAAAAATAATACGCTTACCTATATATTACTACCTTGCCATCGATGTCTCTTCGTACTAGAAAAATCTCCAACAAATCTGCCACAGCTTGCAACTTCGTGGCTTGCCACTTTACAATCGGGTGGGGTCCTATCAATACATCACTTCATATCACTACTCCGCACATAAAACCCTCATATTTTGGGGTAATAGTGAGAGAAAAGATACGGGTAGTTTGTGTTGGAGGGTTCTTTCTCGCATTTGCTACCCTAAAAAGAAAAAAAAACTAAAAATAAAAATAAAAAGGAAGCCTAGCTAACTGCTGAGGCCTTGCTTTCAAAGGAGCTCCCATCAAAAGTCCGAGAATCCAATGTTTTTCTTGAGGTTTAATTTCCGAAATCAATACCTCTTCAGTCTTCAGTCTTCAGCCTGCAGTTTCATTTTGCCTCGGTTCTCTATCTATATTGCTGATTTATCAATGGAAACCAAAGTGTTTTTAGCTTTTTTCATGATATGAAAGTGATGAAGAAGCAAAGAAACGATGAGACAGAAAGGCCCGGAAACTGATCTGATACATGAGACATCTCTACTTTTCTTGCTTTCATTGTATGACTATCTTTGTAAACTGATTTTCTTAAAATTTTTCTGATTTGTTTCTTTGGTTTTATTTTTAAATTCTAGCCGATGAATTGTGGTTGATATATGAGGAATATTATACGTTTCTCAAATTATTATTGTTTATCCAAAAATATGAACAAATCTGATGTTACTCAGGTCCTGGTCCTTTCTTTCTCTACTTTATGACAACTAGAAATACGTGCACTCATGACTCTGGATGAATATATATATATATATATATACATATATATATATATATATATTATATATATGGTGCATTCAGCTTAGTAGCCAAACAACCAGAAGATTGAGCTCAAATTCAATTTGAATTTGATCAAATTTGAATTTTAAAATTTAAACTTGATTTAAATTAAGAAGTTAAATTTTTGAGCTCATTCAATTAAGTTTAACTATCTAGTAAAAATGAGTTTAATTTTCAAGTTTAATTTCAAATTCGATTATTTTTGTTTGAGCTAAAGCTCAACTTTGCATTGAGATTTCTTCAACACTAATTAAAAATAATAAAAATATATATTAAAGTAAAAAGCTTTATTAGGCTCGTGAACTACTAGACCAAATACTAGGATATTGAAACTCGAATTGCTTGATAACTTTAAGTTGCTTAAGCTCAACTTGGTGAAATTAAGCTTTGTTCAAGTCTAGCCAAGTAACTTATGAGCAGAGGTGGCAACCGGTGGTCTAGGATTGGGCTGTCTTTGAATTCAGGTTATTTTGGATCTTGATTCATTTTGGATTATTTTAGGCTCGGATATTTTTGTATTCATGTTCGACAGGTTTGGACCATTTTGAACGTGGGCTTTTTTTGGGTTCGTATAATTTTGAATTGGATTTGGTTCAAGATTTGGTGGGCTTAGATGACTTTAATGTTGGTGTTAGAGTTTTTTACAAAATTCTAATTTTTTTTTGAATTTATCTAAGCTCGCATGAACTCAAACTAATTTGAATCCCAAAAATCCAAAGCAAAAAAGCCCATAATCGATATGGCCCAAGCCCAAGATAGCCTAAACCCTAAAAACCTAAACCCAAATTGAATCCACGTCCAAAAATAACCCGATCCGTATTTGTCTAAACCCACTGGTTTTACCACCTCTAATGTTTAAAGCATTTAAGGTATATTTTAGGCCATTATTCAAGAATTTACAAAAATAGTTAATAAGGTGTAATCAATTTAAGGATCTAAACCTAGGCATATAATGCCCACTATTCAAATTTGACAAATCAATTTAAAATAAAAATTTATTAAAACTGAAAAACTCAAAATAACACAACGAAACTTAAAAAACAACATCAATAGATCAAGTTATAAGTACTTGATCAATTTACATTGAACAAGAAGAATAGAAATCTGATTTCATACCTAAATCAAAAGACTCTATTTCAATCTTGTATGTTGAGCTTGATTATCGCAAACTAAAGCTGTTAACCCATCTAGCCTCTAACAGTGATCCATATAGATGAATTAAAAATTCTTTGTAAAGGAGGGACTTATCTATACCAAAACCCATGCTAGCATAGTAGATTTCAAAAACCTACCCTAAACAATCTCTATGTGCCAAAATCAAGAAAATAAGTAAAGAAACAATTTCCCATTGAAAGCTGAAGAAAGATGGCGTAAAAAGAAACAAGGTATCACAAATCACCCTATAGAATTTTAAAAGATGCATCTAGGGTCTCTTTCATCTTAGGGATGGCATAAAGTATGGTTTAAATACCTAGGGTTGAGATTTTACATAGTTGCACTTTGGCCCCTTATTTTTGAATAATTCAAAAAACTCTTAACTTTTACTCTTTAGGCAATTTAATCCATGTTTTATTTTAATTTCATAAAGTCACCCATATGTGTGTGATTCATTAGGCCTCCATCATAATGGCAAGAAATAGAAATGTACTTGGTTAAGAATAATTTATAGACCAAGATTGGCATCTAGCAATGCATTATGGGTACCTGATATGCAGGATGATGAGTCAAATTGGTTTTGACAAACCCTTTAGTGTACAATATCTCAATATAATCCAATATTTCATCACAAATCCTAAAATAAACAAAAGTTTGGTGCAGTGTCCAACTTTGACTTATTCGGTATTAGTATGCAACCCCTCCATAATCAATATTGCCTCGGCCAAGTTCTTTAGGCTAACACAATCTAGGAACAACTAGGATATGTCCCCTTATATCACTTCAAGTGATGAATCATTTTTAGACCACTCGTTCACCTTTAGTAAGCTTTATATCATACCCAACCACCCTTATTTGGTATTCATTTATTGTGAACTCAGTTGCGATGACCTTTAAGTATGATAATTCACATACAAGATTACCTACTGTCACTTACACTGATTGGTTTGGAAAGTCTAAGGATCGCTTACAATATTAATAGATAAGAATATTTTCATAAACACTTAAGTGGAATACCAAATAGAACTCTTATAGCAGGTCATGTTTAGTGTATTTTTTCTAATAATAAGTTCTCATATAATGTCCTTGAGTATTTGTATACTTCAACTTATAAGATCAGTTGCATGCATCTTATGCATGAGGCCCACATATGCCAGTCTTTATGCATTGTCAATGCCATGTCTTGACAATATGCTAACTAGGAACTTTTTTAGAAACTTTAATGCATAGGGATCTTATAATACTCTTTACAATTTCCTTACAAAGCCAATGTGCTTCATGGATTTTATCTATAAAAGATTTAAACAACTAATAATATATCAATCTTATGGATAAAAAAATACTTTATATTACATTAATCAAATATAGTGTATGTTACATGAATTAACCAAATGCTGGTGTGCTACAAGTTTAACTGATTGGCTTGCAAAGCTTACACTAACAATCTCCCACTAGCACTAAAGCTAATCACCTATATGTTTAAGTTCCACACTCTCTATATGGTGATCATGTTTATGTTGGGCTAGTCCTTAATGGGTACTCATTTTATACTAAAATCATGTCTTTCTATTATATCTCTAATGATGTGATATCATCATAATAGGTGTTTGGATTTATGATGAAACCTTGGTTCCTTAGCTTGTGCTATGGCTCCATTATTATAGCAGTAAAAACGTACTGTATCAACAATGCTTAAAATAATACCAAATTTAGTAATGAACTTTTTCATCTAAACTGCCTCCTTTGTAGCCTCACACGCAGAGATGTATTCAACTTTGGTTGTTGAATCTGCTGTTATCACTTGTTTGGAAACTTTCCAACTAACTATAACTTTATTAAGGGTAAGTGCATAATTGTTCTACGACTTATAGTCATCCTAGTCTAATTGGAAGCTAGCTTAATGTACCCTAACTTGAAGCTTAGCCTTTACATAAACCAAAAAAATATGCTTAGTTTTTCACAAGTATTTCAGGATATTCTTCATAACAATCCAATAACCTTCACCAAGATTGCTCTAGTAGCTGCTCGTGGCACTTAGAGTGTATGATACATCTGATTTAGTGCATAACATGGCATACGAAATCTCATCAATTGATGCTTTTTTATTCAATTTTTTAGGATACATCTCTTTCGAGTAATGCATATGTGAACCATAAACAAGCTTTTTTCTTAGAGTTTTCCATTGTAAACCTTTTAAGAATCTTGTCCATGTATAAGGATTGGGATAACCTGAGCATTCATTTCAATATATATTATCTTAATTCCCAGAATAAATGTTACTTCTCCCAAATCCTTTATGGTGAATTGCCTAGATAGCAAGACCTTAGTGGTTTGCAGTATAGGTATGTCATCTCCCGCAAGCAATATGTCATCCATATGTAGCAATAAGAAAATAATTGCCTGCCTATTCATCTTTTTATAAACACATGGATTATTAGGATTCTTTGTGAAGCCAAATACTTTAACTATTTCATCAAATCTGAGGTTCTAACTTTGCGATGCTTGCTTTAGTCCATAAATGGTCCTTCTCAACTTAAATACTTGATTCAGATTTCACTTGGATATAAAACCTTTGGGCTATGTCATATACATCTACTTTTGTAGATTCTCGTTAAAAAGTGTTGTTTTTACATCCATTTGCCATATTTCATAATCATAATATGTGGCTCTTGCGAGCAATATCTAAATGGATTTTACCATGGCAACTAGTAAAAAATTTTCCTTATACATTTGCAAGTTGCCATCTATATTGTTTTTTTTTAAGACCCATTTACAACCTTAGGGTTTTATCCCTTCGGGTGGTTTAACCAAAGTTCATACTTGGTTGAACTCCATAATGTCCATTTTGGCTTCATGACATCAAGCCATTTTTCAGAATCAATGTCAAACATTGCTTCCTCATAAGTGGTAAGATTAGTATCACAAGGCAAGCCCTCACGTTCCATGAGAAATTTTTTATCTCTTTGGAGCTTGCCTAGTGCTTCCTGATCGTTAAAGTACTTGTGTCTCTTGAGTTTTGGGTGTAGCATCTAATGCTTTATCCCTTAACTCTTGTGGTTGTTTAATTTCTTCATGATCAATTTATTCCCACTGAACTCTTTTAATAAAAACTTTTTTTTAAAAAAAATAGCTTTTTTTGAAACAACTATATTAGGTTCAGATAGGACGTAAAAGTAATATCTAGCTATTTGTATAATTATCCTAGAAATTTACATCTGTCTGATCTAACTCTGAGCTTGTCAGATGCTGTTCGCTTTACATAAGCTGGACATCCCTAAATCTTAATATGAGACATATATGGTCTTTTTCCTTGCCACATCTCATATGATGTTTTATCCATCGATTTGGTTAGAACCTTATTTAGAAGACATGCAACAGTTTCTAAGACATATTGTTGTCGAAATTAACCACGCAACTGCATGAATCACAACAAGTAATATAGTGATAAAGTAGAGTATGGATCCTACAAGGAATTGATATTAAATTTGTTAAGTACTAAAATTAAAATAACTTAATCTTTTTCAAAGAATTGATTAAAAATCACTACTACTACTACTACTATTACTACTACTACTATTACTAATAATAATAATAATAATAATAATAATAATAATACTAATAATAATAAAACAAATAATAAATAACAAAAGCCTAGGATTATAATTTTTCTCAACATTTTACTTGAATAAAACCCTATTTTCTTAACTTGACTAATAATAATGAGTTGTTAACTAGAGTTCTAATTTATTTATAAGTATCTTCTGATGGTCTTATAAAAATCTCTCTTAATCAATTTACTTTATTCGTATGCAAATTAAATTAAAAGAATCTCATTAAGTTTAGACTCTAATTTGGTTACACATGGCATGCTAGTATATTCCTATCTAACATGTAGGTCAATTCATCCTAATAAATAAATATGAAACATATGTCATTTAATCCAAGTCTAAACACAAAATTCCCTTTTCCAAGTTCATTAAGGTTACCAAATCAATCTAATTGATGATCAATCAATTAGAAGCATTAAAAACGAGATTAAATAAACAACTCAAATATCATTAAATCAATAAAAGAAAATAAAATAATCCAAACTACATATTGAGTTCCATTGCAACCCTAGAAATAACAATCTAGCTCATAATAAACCAACGAGTTTCACCATCATAAATAATACAAGAAAGATAAAAAGAATAAAGAGAAAAAGAAAACTAAGATTGGGTAAATCTTTGATCTTCAAGCTTTTCCAAAATTTCTCTAGCTTTTTGAATATTATGGTGGCTTCTCTCCTCTTCAGAAAACTAGAGAAAAATAAAATTAGAGAATATTTGAGATTTCTTTGTGATGTCTCTAAGTCTAATCCTAAGATTCCTATTTATAGGCAAAACCATAAAGGAGAAACTTGATCTCTAAGTAGCTTGAGTATATTATTTTTGGAAATTGCCAAACTTAATCACTTTGTTTGGTTGAATCCACTTTACTTCTTGATTAAGTTGTTGCACTTTTGAAAACTTCTTTAGGTTTTGACCTATAAAAATTATGAAAAATATTTAAATAATTATGTAATTTAAAATATAAGGAAACTAAATAATATTGAATTGAAAACTACTACAAATAATGCTACTATAAATAAAATTTAAATAAAAATCTCTAAAACTTAGGTGATTTAATGTGAATAATGAGACTAAATAACTCATAAAAGAATATATAAAAGAATATTAGAAGTTTTGCCTCAGACATCATGGAATGAAGTAAGAGTACCCATTTCTACCCATTATGTTCATTGGTCCACATATATATGAATTTATTAGGCCCAATAAATCAGTAGCTTTTTCATTTACCATTGAAGGAAGTCTCTGTCATCTTGCCAAAGAGACAACATTCACATGTCCCATATGATTCATAATCAAATGGGTCGAGGTAGCCTTTTTGTGTAATTTGGCTATTTGAGTCTCATTGACATGCCCAAGCCTACAGTGCCAGACAATGATCTATGTTGGATTATTTTTCTTTACTTTTTTCACATAGATGTTGAGTAAAGGCATTTTTGGATCCAATATGAATAGCCTATTCTTTAAGGAGGCCGATCTACAGACATGTCATTTAGAATGATAGTGCAATTATTGCCTTTCATTCTAAACTCGAAATCATTGTTATTAGTGAGGTATGACGTTGAAATACGTTTTTAGACAAGCTAGCAACATAAAAATATTTTTTAGTTCTAAGATCATGATTAAAGACAATGATAAGGTATAAGTTCCAATGTGCAACTTTTGATTAATTAACCATGTTTAAAACTACCTCATTTGAGCCCAACTACTATTCTTTAACAAATTTATGTCATTATATAAGTGTGATCCACATCTTGAATCGACTATCTAAGTAGTGGAATCAATAGTTGAGTAACTTAACTCTATCATGTGAAAGTCAGTTACTTTTCTTTTATTGAGAACTTTTCTTAATTTGACATACTAGTTTAAACACTTTAGGCTAATGGCATTAATGATGCCTTGCTGTACAGTTATCATAATTACCATTATAAATAACCTAGTATAAAATAAGTATTAATTAGTATTTCATGTATTAAACCAATATTGATAAGGTATTAAATCTTTATTGGCCTTTTTACTAACTTTTTGCAATAATAGCCTCACCATTATAGAAAATCTTTGTAAGGTATTTCTAGTGGGTTGGAACCCCTTTCAACGTGTTGTAACCTTCAGTGACTCAACAAATCATAACAAGGCTTGTTCGATAGGTAGCATAGCTTACTAATTGTATCTCCATGCAACTCCTAGATCAGCTAGGTAGCAACTCCTTGCCTAAATGCATCATATACATTTAGCCTAACCTTCGCCTCTAATGCTATGTGGTCAAGTTGTACCATCTAGACAACACGACGTTAGTTAAGTCAAACTCGTTATTCATAACTCAAGTAGTGTAACCTTTAGTGACTTAAAAAATTCCCACGGCCGAACTCTGTATCTTGTTATGAATAATAGAAGGCATCTTTATCATGCATAGCATGTGAATCAATATTGTATGAGGGATTTTGTTCGTTCATTTTATCTTTTAATTTAAGGTCTCATCATATTTGCATGCATAGATATTATATTATTGCATAAAATAAATCTACTATCATGCATTCTACTTGGATGATTATGAACTTTACTAATGTAATCTTCTTGAGCCACCAAAGGAGATTACTTGGTTAATACCCAGGTGATTACAAACAAATTTTTCATAAGTCTTCTTGCAACCTCTTGGGCTTTGTGGCACCTTTGCTTTGATCTGTATCTTTGGGATACAAAAGTTTTGTTAACTATTACTAGTTTTCAACTTGCATGTAATCTAATTACTTTTATAATCATAAAACCTCGAGTTACATTCGACGGGAATTAGATGAGAAAAAAGTTCTACATCCCCAAAAGATAAAGATAAGGCAAAGCATGCAAACCTTATTTAAAAATAATTAAATATACATGAACAATCAACCATCCACAATCATATTGGGTCTAAGTTCATAACTATCCCATACATCTACAACATTTATGAATGTAATTAAATAAATATTAACTTAGTTTTTAGTTGCTAATCTTGAATACTACCTTTTAATCTTAATTTAATTAAGAAAATTTATTTCTTACAAGGCCAATCTTTATCCTAATTTTATTAGGACAAATCTTTATCTACTAAAGATTAACAATCAAATTAAGACATTATCCATTATTGTCTTAAACAATTTAAGACATTATCTAGATCGGATAATGTTGGTTTCGTGATAAAATAGGGAGCTTTATTGGAATTAAACCTCATCAAATGTAAGACTTCACATGTACTTAACTAGCCACTTTTAGCTGCATTATCCTTTTTTTATTTAATTTTAATGTTATCTTTTCTTGGCTGATCATATCAAGCCTCAAAAGAGAGATTCCTACCATGATCAAACTTTCAAAAACCTAGGTTGTCAGTATAAAGGAGGACTCCAATCTTTCCAAGTTTGTTGCCCCTTATGGTAGCTTCCACCGAGCATTTGAATGCTGGGTTGCCACCAATGGTTTACTCCCACTAAACCTTTGATTTTTTTTGACAAAATCTAGGATCATAAGGTGCCATTAATGTCACAAATTAAGGTGTTAAAGAGCTAATCTGAGTGTAGCCATGAAGTATGTGCATGTATGCCAATCCCTAATGGCATCGATTCAGAATGTTTTAAACCAAAGATTGTCCTAATTTTTCCACAAAATGTCATGAACTTTCATGTCTATTACAAGGATGGAAAACATGGAAAAAATAATTGCACCAAGTAGCAACCAAAATTTTGAAATTTTTAGGTTGCTTGAAAACCACCAAATCAAAGCATTTTTTGTGCAAACAATAGTTAAACATGGTTAATTAGATCTAATCAGCGTAAAATTGTTAAAACTAATTTTAAGTAACTAAAAGATGATTAAAAACATATTATTAGCATGTTGTAAGTGTGCAAAATTTTTCACAAAAACTTCAAGACAAAATCACATTAATAAACTAATTTGAAGGAAATTATTTTACAATTGGCTACAACTAAGTTCATGATCGATCGTGGACAACAAGAAGGCTTTGATACCACTTTAAGGATTTAATCCTTGGTATTAATGTCCCCTGTTCTAATTTGGCAAATTGACTTACAATAAAAATTTATTAAAATAAATAACTCAGAATAATGTAGCAAGACTTACCGAACAACATCAATGAATCAACTTATAAGCATTTGATTGATCTACATAGGGCAAAAAGAATGGAAATCTGATTTGATACCATAATCTAAAGATTTCCATGTCCTTGGATTAAAATAGACTCCATTTTGGTCTTGTACACCAAGCTTGGTTGTCGTAAACCAAAGCTATCTACATGTCTAGTCCTTAATGGTGATCCACACAAGTGACTTAAAAATTCTTCGTAAGGGAGAGACTCTTTTATGCTAAAATCCATGCTAATGGATTTGGTTTTAAAAAACTTCCATAAGTAATCTCTTTATATGCCAAATCAAGAAAATCAGCGAAAAAAATTTCCCACTGAAAACTGAAAAAAAATGATGCAAGAAAGAAATAAGTTGCCACAAATCACTTTAAGGAATTTTAAATGGTCCGTCTAGGATCTTTTACTTTAAGGATGGCAGAAAGTATGTTTAAATACCAAGGGTTGAGATTTTGCATATTTACACTTTGGCCTCTTGTTTTTGAACAATCCAAAAAATTCCTTGATTAAATTTTACTTTTTAGGCAATTTAATCATCGTCTTATTTTAATTTTATAAAGTCATTCTTATGTGTGTGACCCATTAGGCCTCCATCATAGTGGTAATAAATATAAATTTACTTAGTTAAGAATAATTTATATTTATAGACTAAGATTGGCATCTAGCAATGTATCATGGCCACTTGATATGCAAGAAGAGTCGAATTGGTTTTAACAAGCCCTCCAGTAAACAGTTGTCGTAATGTGGCCCAGATACAAATCCTAACCAAGTCCAACTTAAAAGGCCTCGTTCTTACATTATTGATAAATAACTATTTTATACTCTCTTAGTTTTATTGCCATATCATTATTAATATCTTTTTTTTAGATTGGGTGGTCAAGATGAGTCACTCGCTTAACTTAAAACTAAATAGTAATTACGAAATGACTATTTATTTAGAGTCACCACCAATCTATTTAGGCTATATGAGATTGGTTACCGATCAGAATTCATATTTTGAAGGTTACAAAACCCTAGAACACTAACTTCAAGATTCATGATCATACCAGAGATCATATAAAAGGTCCAGGAGTTGGTACAATCACAAGTATGGATCAACCCTCTCATGATTCTTAAAAATCGGTACCTTATGAATTACATGTTAACTTGAACTTCAATTTTTATCCAGTTTCAATATATGGCACTTAATTATATTTCCCAAAATAATATTTTATGAAACCAATTTATTATTCCATGTAGGAAAAATTAGGTTTTTGAAAATTTTTTAAAATCTCTTACATACCCTATTGGAACACTAGTGAAACATGAAAGTTTTTTATCATTCTCTTTTGTAACCTATAGGAAAACTAGAGGAACAGAAAAGGTTTTAAAAATAAAAATATCTTTCGCACCTTGTTAGAGGACTGAAGGAATGCGAAAGGTTTCATTTTTTCAAAATTTATAAAAGTCTTGATTTTCACTTCAAAAAGGATATCTCGTTAGTAAAATAGTTCGTAGAATCCCTCTCATATTCTTGGAGAAATTTCACGTATTACTTTAACTCAAAGACATTGCCTTAGTTTTTTAAAAATAAATTTTTAGTTTTATTAAAAATATTTGTAGAACATCCTAAGACCTGGTGACAATTTAAAATGGAGAACCTATTTTTAACGTGTACCTTCAACATGAAAGTATCCCAGTAATTACATTGGACTTGGCTCTAATGCAAAATTACTAAAATATCGTTGACGTATACCTTCGATATGAAAGTATCTTAGTAATCTTAAAGGGCTTGAAAGTGATCATAAAAGGGTGAACCTATCCTAAATACATACCTTTGGCATAAAAGCATCCCGGTGACTACATCGAACTTAATTCTAAAAAATTACCAAAATACCTTTAAATTATACCTTTGATGTGAAAGTATCCGCATAACCCAAAAGGACGCAAAAAGATAAGTAATGATGATTTTTACTCTAAATGGGTAATATAGATGACAAATATGACTTAAAGTACAAAAATTTCTGGTAGGTCTCTAAATTTCTCAAAATTACATATTCATCCCAAATAGGCTAAAAATGCCAATTTTTTTAAATGTCCAAAATACCCTAATTTTAGATTTTAAAATGACCTATAATGCAAAAATACAATTAAGTCCTTAAATTTTTTAAAATTGCATTTCATACTCTAACAAAAAAACCAAATGTATATGAAACGTTTTAATATTTTTAACACCTTATAGGAGGACTAGTGGAATGCTAGTAATACTCCAAAATAATTTAAATCGATTATTTTATGTTAGCGATAACTATTTTGACCAAAATGCTAAATTTTCCTAATGGTCCTTAAACTTTTCTAAATTTGCAAATTAATTCCTACATAATTAAAACATAAAATTAAACATAAAATATATTAAAATAAACAAAAAAAATCATATCGAAAGGTTGTAAGGGAGATTGGGCCATTCTTCTTTGGCCTTAACAATAATTTTTCAATATCTACACCAAAGTCCCTTAACTTTTTGAAATTACAAAATGACTCCAAAAATCTAAAAAATATATTTTTACTTGATTGAATGCATAAAATACACTCCCAAAGCTATATGCGGGCTTCGGCCAAGCATGGAGTGGCTAGAAATTTTTATTGTTTTTATTATTATTTTTTATTTTTTTAAATTAGACCCTAGACTTTTTATATTTATAAAAGGAGCACAAAAATAAAAAAATCATCACATATTCATGCATGGGTTTAGGCCAACCCTAAATAACCTACCAACTAAAAATTTTTCAACTTAATAATCACATGTTCATGTTTTATCAAACACAAATCGACATCATATGATAAAATCATAAAGATAAACATGTGAACATGTAATCTCAACATAATAATAAGAAAACACTAAAAGAATAACATATATAAGAATATATATATATATATATCACAAATATAACACAAAAACCAACATCATGTCAACATAAACATGATTCATGAAGAAGAATAACTTATTAACGAGAAAAATTAAACAAAAACAATTAAATCAAAGAAATTGGTTTATGGCCATCATGCTTAGTCTTTCAACATGGATCAAAATTCATGAACTTAAGCATGATTTTGGTTCACCAATAAGAGGAAGTATGAACAAAAATGATGAGAAAACCAAAGCTTTTACAAAGAAATTTTCCTATTCAAAGCTTTGAAAACTTAATTTTTTTCAAGTGGTTTGCTCTCTTTTTCTTTCTTGCCAAAAAACCTTTCAAAATGCAAAATCCTCCCCTTATTTATAAGGGGGAGGTTCAGCCAAGGGATCACAAAATCTCGCGGTCGAAAGTTTTTTCTTTTTTAGTTTAATTTCATTTTACTTTTTTTTTGTTATTTGCATCAAAAGTAGAAAAGCATTAAATTGGTATGAAATTAGTTGTCATTCAAAATATTTTTATCATGATTACAAAGATAATGTTAGCTAATTGGTTATTTAGAAACCATCAAATTGGTTAAGGGAAAGTTAGAAATCAATTAGACTAGTTTTCATGAAACTAGTAAAAATCCAAAATTAAAAATAAAATAAAATAAAAATAATAAAAAAATTAAAAATTAAAATTAGTGATCACAAACAAAATTTTGGAAATGAAATGATGAAAGAAACCTTGATTGAAATCCAAAACTCATAAAATTATATGAGAAAAATCCTTTTAAAAGAAAATTGATATATATATATATAAATTCAAAACTTAAAACTCAAAAAATTAATTAAAGTTTTGAAAACTAATTTAATACTAGCTTAATAAAAATATAAACACAAAAAAATCCTTCTAAAGAAATTACGGAGTAGAAAACTTTATATTTTGAAAATGAAAAAAAAAACCTTAAAATGGATTGGAATTTCTGAAAACTGATTTTTGGGCAACTTAATAGGAATATTTAAAGAATATTGAAGTTCAAAACTTAAGAAAATTTTATCAAGAATTTTATAAATAAATGAAAGCTTGTATTTTGGAAAAGAGAACATTTTTAAAAAATGCATAAAAACTTATACAAAATGGGTTAAATACAACATATTATCCAAAATATTAATTATAAAAATTGAGAAACGTGAAATTTTGGAATTAGGAATAAATTTAACTAAGAAAAATTTCGCGAGCATAATACTTGTGATATTGTGAAAAAATCAAAGCAATTAACAAAATTGACAATTTGACACCTCATCGTAGAAAATGGCATTGCATATTTTTTCTTGAATATTTTTGATTTTTTAAAGCGCATACCAGCATAAATACTGCACAAATGCTAGTAAAAATGTACAATGGTCAACTTTTTAAGTTTTATGACAAATCTCAAAAGATTTCAAAAAATTTAAAATTTGACCATGAAATCAGTAATAGTAGTTTTCAAACTTTGACAAGAAAATATTTTTAAAAAATTCTCTTCAATATTCATCCTTTAGATCTGAGATCGGTCTTCAGTGGCATTTTTTGTCATGTGCCTATAAGTTCTTTTATTGTGGCAGCACAAGTTATAAAAGCGTGTAAACTACCTAGCAGAGGTCGACCACTATTCGAGAGACAGCTATACTCCATGTTTCAGGTAACTAAGATTATTGGAAAAAAGATTCAGATGAAATTAGGTGTCTACAGCTGCCTCTCTTTGGCCATTGTTGAGAATTAGAATAAAGGAAAGACCTAAGAGACATAGTTTGCTTGGGGCTTTAATGTTTTTCAAAAAATAAAATAAAACTACATTAAATATATTCATTAAAAATAAATAACCAAGGTCAAACCTAGGTCAAGATAGGAAATTAGACTATGGTGAGACCAAAGTCTGGAAGGTTGACCAGGATGAAACTAATACAGTCAAATAAGGATGATTAAGATATAACCAGAGTCTAAGATTGACCAGGGTAAAACCATACAGTTAAACAAGGATGACCAGGATGTAATCTAGGTTTAAAAGGTTGACTAAGGGAAAATTGATACAGTCAACCAAGTATGACTAGGATATAACCTAGGTATAAAAAGGTTGACCAAGGCGAAGCCTATATAGTTAACAAAGGTGACCTAGGTCTATTGACCTGGGTGAACTAATACAGTCAAACAAAAGTGACTAGGATGTAATCTTAGGTCTAGAAGGTTAACTGGTGAAATTACTACAGTCAAACAAAGATGTCCAAGATGTAATCTAGGTTTAAAAAGGTTGACTAGGGTAAAACCAATGCAAATAAACAAATGTGGCTAAGATCTAATCATAGGTCTAAAAAAGTTTGACCAAGGCAAAACCAATATAGTCAAACGAAGGTGACCAGGATGTAAAATAGGTCTAAAGGGTTGATCAAGATAAAATAGATACAGTTAAACAAGGGCGATCAGAATGTAACCTAGGTCTAAAAGGGTTAACTCAGGCAAAATTGATATAGTCAAATGAGGGTGACTAGTATGTAATCCTAGGTTTAAAATAGCAGACCAAAGTAAAATTGGTATAGTCAGTCAAGGAAAAAAATGCCTAATATCTAAATTACTTGAAGGAATATGAGACTTACCTTTTAGCTGACATACCAAAAAGCTTTTTCTAGTATTATTTTTAGTTTTAGATCTAAAACTTAAAAAATATGAATACAAATGCATGAAGAATGCAAATGATGAATTTTCATGATTTAATTTCCTTGATCAATGTTAGATCCAACCTATTTTAAAATTAAATTTATCTTTTTAGAAAATATGATAGATATTTCTTTTTAAAATGGGCCTAAATTTTTGCTTGGGGACTAAAAGCATCTCTAAAAATTTTCACTTATGGCCTAGTCTTCCTCTGAGCAAGAGGGAGGCAGCAGTTGAACTTGACTTTAAAGGCATTTTTAGAGATCATTGTAGAAAAGATACATTTGCTCCTAAGAGGTCAAATTGGGTGATGCACTAATATCATCTAGGAACTAATAAAGAAAAACATGATTGGGAATATATGGTTTTTAGAATTTTCATCAACAGTCCAAACAAACTGATTACTAGTTGAAAAAAGAATAACATTATAGGGAATGTGTGGTTTCCAAAAATTTCCTATTAATAGCCAAAACAAAAAAGCACATGATAGGGAATATGTACTTTCTAAAATTTCCTATCAACTGCCAAAAAAACTGATAACAAAATGTTATTTGTCCCTTTAATCCTTCCTAGAATGTCTAACATAAGTTGGAATATAAACTAAGATCCTTGTTCTACTTTGATCTTATTCCAAAGTAATGCAAAAAAAATCAACTTATCATCTTTTCATCTAATTCTATTTCCTTAAAATGTTAATTATCATTTAGTAGAAATGTTAGCATGGTTCAAAGGATAATTTAATAAAGGTATGAATGAAAATACGTACTTGTATTGCAACAATGAAAGAAGATACAACATTGACAATTTACAAAAATAATGGTAAAGTACAAAAAGGATTTGGATATTACTTAGATAAATGGAATCTCTCATTCAGTTCTTTAAAGATTTCTCCTGAACAGAATGTTTATTTTTGCATAGACCCATCTTTTGAAAATGCTTTTGATCATACTATGCTTTTTTCAGGCTTAGCCTTTTAGCAAATTATGTATTGGCTATTCCTTTAAATGCTTGAGTTGCTGCTTTAGGTTTTCAGCTCAAAGCCTCATTTTATACTGCCTTTGGTCGTATGCCCTTTTTAGGTTTTCATTCGATTTTTTTCGTGGAACAGATGCCCTTTTGGGTTTTTATCACTTTTTTTATAGAATGGACATCCTTTTGGGTTTTCAACTTTTTTCAAGCATAATACCTTTTTACATTATCTGAATTGATAGGTTTCCGTCTTTGCCAACATTGATGATTCTCCTAAAAATGCCTTCTATACTATATAGGGCTCTTCCCAATCAGGTGCATATTTGCCTCGAGGATCCTTTTTGTCCAAGCAAAATTTTTTTTAGTACTAATTTCTTCTTAATGGAATTTTTTAGGATAGATTTTTTTATCATGTGCTTTTATCATTCTTTTCTAGTATTTCTGCAGATATTGATTAGCTTTCAACCTTTTTTTTAATGAAATTTAGCTAATCATAATGATTTTAGATCCATTCAGCTTCTTCTAACTTGGTTTCCGTTAGAACTCGGAGTGAAGGGATTCTAACTTCAATTGGTAATACAACCTTTATGCCATAAAAGTAATGTATGGGGTGTTGCTGCAGTTGAAGTTTGGACTGAAGTTCTGTATGCTAGGAGGGTAAATGAGAGCTTCTTATGCTAGTCCTTATAAGTTTCTAAATCTTCCCTATGATTATCTTAATATTTTTATTAGCTGCCTCTAAGGCTTCATTCATTTTTGGGCAATATGTCATTGAATTATGATAGGAAATTTTAAGTTGGATACATATTTTTGTCATCAATTTATTATTCAAATTAGAAGCATTATTTGTTATAATTCTTTTGGGGATCCTAAATTAACAAATGATGTTGGTCCTTAAGAATTTTATCAATGTTGACCTTTTTACATTTGCATAGAAGTCTACTTCAACTAATTTGGTGAAGTAATCAATAGCCACCAAGATGAAGTAGTGATAGTTTAAAGCTATAGGGATAATTGGTCCAATAATGTAACATGCCCAATATGGACAAAGGCCATGGCCCTATTATGACATGTAATGGTGAAAGTGGTACATGTATCTTGTTGGCATAAACTTGGCATTTATGATAGTTTCAGGCATACTTGATACAATCACCCTCTAAGTTATCTAAAAATGGGTCAATTGTTTTGCCATTATGTGTCTATTCACATGGATTTCTCAAATCCTTTTATGTACTTCTTTCAGTATCTTCTGTGTTTTGGGAACGTTAACACATTTAGTAGTATTTTGTCATAACGTTTTCTGTAAAGAATCTCTCCATCCAAGATAAAATTCATTGCCAACCTCTTTTAAGATTTTTTATCATTTTTGGGGGCATTATTTGAGTATACTTAATCTTGGAGATATCTTTTGCTGATGTGATGTGATGTGGGGCCATCTACTTTCATTTTGATATTGGAAAAATATTCAGGGGACTCATATATGCTCATTCTGAATCGACATTACCTTTTGCTCTTCATTTACTTTAAACATCGAGGCTAAGGTGGCTAAAGCATCCATCATTTGATTATCATCTTGGGATAAATGAATGAATTCCATTTTTTTGAATTCTTTGAGCAATTCTAAAATCAACCTTTTATATTATTGTATCCTCAAATCTTTAGTTTTCCATTCTTGACGTAACTAATAAATCACCAAAGCAATCTTTATACTTTTAATAATTAAGCCTTTCTTTCTATAGCTGCTCAGAGTCCTATAACACATACTTCATATTTTGCTATGTTATTTATACAGTTGTAGTCCAATTAAGCAGTGAAAGAATAAATAGTCTCCTTCAGAAGATATTAGGATTGCCCTAATTCCATAGCCTAAAACATTTAATGCACCGTCGAAATACATTTTCCATGTTGATTCCTCTAACAACTCTTCTTCTTCTGCTTAAAATATTCGTTAAGTCCTCATTAGAAAACTCAAAGTTGAATGGTTGATAATCATAAGTGCTTGGCTTGCTTGGAAATCCATAATAGTGCTTCTTTTTATTACTTTTTGATTCACATAAACCATATCAAATTCTAATAGTAAAACTTGCCATCTAGCTATCCTTTCTCACAAAGCCAATGCTTCAAACAGATATTTAATCGAGTTTATTTTTGTGATCATCCAGGTGGTATGATATAACATGTATTCTTAAAGCCTTTTCCTAGCCTAAATTAGGGCACAACATATCTTTTCTATTTGAGAATACTTTACCTTATAGTCAAGGAATTTTTTTGCTGAGGTAATAAATCACATGCTTCTTCCTTCCTGTCTTGACTTCTTAAATACTAACAAGTGCAAAATTAAAAGCCATCCTGGTGTAAGTGATATCAATATTAGAGGATTACAAAGATAATGCTTGAATTTCTTAATGCTTCCTGGCATTCTTCATTTTATTCACCAAGATTTTGTTTTTACAAAAGCTGAAATATCAGATCGCACTTATTTGTGAGTTAGGATATAAATCTAGCAATGTTAATTAGCCTCCCCAAGAAACTTTGCACTTTTTTGTGTATGCATGGATAGCAATTCTTGTATGGTTTTGATTATTTGGATCAACTTATATCCCCTTTTCACTCACAATGAAGCCTAATAATTTCCCTGACCTTATGCCAAAAGTGCATTTTTCTATATTCAATTTTAATTGATACTTTCTCAGTTTTTGAACAGTTTTCATAAAGTTATGACGTGTCCTTCTCTTAAGATGACTTGGCAATCATATCATCTGCATATACCTTTATCTCTTTGTACATCATAGATGGAATAAAGTGACCATTGCCTTCGAACAAGTTACCCAACATTTTTTAGTCCAAATGATATCACTTTATAATAAAAAGTTCCCCACATTGTGACAAATATGGTCTTTTCCATGTTTTTTGGTGCCATTTTATCTGGTTATACCTTAAAAATCCATCCATGAAGGAAAAAAGATAATTCCTTGCAGTGTTATCAACCAAAATATCTATATGGGGAAGAGGGAAATTTTTTCGAACTCACTTGATTTAGGTCCTAGCAATCTACACGTATTCTGACTTTGCCATCATTTTTTGAAACCTAAACAATATTTACAACCCATTTTGAGTATTTTGCCACCTTGAGAAATTTCGCATCAAATTATTTTTTACCTTTTTTTTCTATTTTAAAAAATATTTCTAGTTTCATTCTTCTTAACTTCTGCTTAATTGGTTTGCGCTATGGTTTTAGAGGTAATTCATGGACCACTTCTGTTTCCAATCCTGGCATATCTTGGTAGGAGCATGTGAAAACATCTCGAAATTCCTAAAGCAAACTTATTAATTCTTCCTTAATGGTGGGCATAAAAACTTTCCCTATTCTGACTTTTTTTACCATCTTTATCATCCCCTAAATTTATCCCCTCTAAGGATTCTTCATGGGGCATTATTCATTTATCTTCTTGCTAGATCATTTTTAGTAGATAGGGTGCTAAAGTATGATCATCAACATTTTCTTTGAAATTGACCTTAAACAAGTAACTTGTTCAAAATTGACATTTGAATAATGCTTAGGATCATCCACTTCTCTTTGAGCGTGGAATCTATAAAGGTAAAAAAAAAGAAAAGAAATAATGGGTAAAGAAATATATGACATGATTTTTATATGTATATGTAAAAAGAAAAAGAAATATTGGTATAAAAGAAGTTAGACATAGACAAAAAGGTCATATGCATTTTATTTCTATAAATGATAATTTGACATTTTAAGTTTTTATAGAATGGTTTTTATATGACAAAATAAGTTTCCAACATTACTGTGAATCTGACCTAAACACTATGGTTTTCTTAGTATAAGTCCAATTCTTTAAGACATATTCAGGAGGACAAGGATGGATCTCATGATCATTATTTGGCTTTTCATTATCTTCTCAAATGGTGGCCACCTAACACTTCTTGAAAGATTCATTAACCACCATAATGACTTATTGGTTTATCTTTCCTTAGCTTATGGATTAACAACCCTTTTATGATAAATATTTCATCTAACAAGGAGTAAAGGGTCAATTTTTGACTTCACTATTGGTCGATGGCTTAAGCTAGTTTCTTTCCCCAAGATCTATTCTTAAATTTCTTCTTTTGGTTCCACTTTGCTTTGAAGCCTAGTTCATGCTTATTTATTTTGCCAATGACATTGATGGATTGGTTAATCCCTTGGAAATATCTCCTACGTCTACTTTCAGCTTGGGCTCTTTTTTTAACTGTAAGCTTGAGACCTATGTGGGTGCTTTTTGAAAGTCTACATTTTAGAATTACATACCCTTTCACAATAAAGGTGGCATTGATAACTTTAAAGGATCTGAAGGAGCACTCTTTAACTTTAATATTTGCTTCAACATAAAGGGTTTCTATATAAGTCGTGGCCACGATATCTTTTTCCTTGGATAGACTAACCAATTTTTCATCAACTATGAATTTAACTTTTTGGTGCAAAGATAATAGGATAGCCCTGGTAGAGTAAATCTAAGATCGTTTCAACAATAGTTGTATACTAGGATAATGTCCATCACATGAGACTCGATTTTAAACGAGCATAAGCCAATATTTAAAGTAATCAAAATAGTCCCTTTGATTTCCTTCTTTATCCCTTCAAATGCTCAATGACTATATGGCTAGGCTTAATTTGACTGACATTAATTGGTAAGTGAGACAATGTGATTAGTGGCATTATGTTCAAAGCTGATCCACTATTGATGAGGACTTTAGGCAATATGGTCTCTTTACATTAAGTTATGATGTGAAGAGCTTTCATCGAAGTGTTGCCCTTTGGTGGGATTTCATCATCACTGAATGAAATAAAACTGCTAGCAACAATGTTATCTACTAGGTAATCTAGTTTATTTATAAAAATACCTTAAGGAATGTAAGTCTAGTTGAGCACTTTCAATAAAGTATTTCGACGTGCTTCTGAGACAGGGCTAGCAGAGAAATTTTTGTCGACTAATATTTCAACTATACCACTATACTATACTCACTGTTTTTAATAAATTTAAAGAATTTGGCTTTCTTTTTTTAACTAATTTTTGTATTTCCACTGGATATCTTTGGTAACTGCTACTTTTCCAAATTTTTATGCTTTAGATTTAGTTTTGGTGCTAGTTTCACTAGTTTTTGGACTATAAAGTACCCAATTCTTTCATGTGGCTTACTTCTTTAATATCGACAACAGCCAATTGGCTTGTAACAACCTCTAGAGTTGTCATCCTGCTATGATATTTTCATGGTACTTTTTTTTTTGATACAAAAATGGTGTTAGTGCTCTAATAATGAGTATGGATGTAACTTCAACCTTAAGAAATATGGCCTTTGGCCAGTTATGATGAATGATAAAAAGGCGATCGATGCCCTAGGGTGGTTACAATGATTTTTCACCAGCTGTGTTAACTAATTTTTTTTCTTTTGGTTCAACTTCTTTAAAGAATCCAATTTCACCATTGTCCATTCTTTGAACCATGGCTAAAAAGTCTAGGCAATTTAGCTAAGTGTGTCCTCATGTCTTATAGAATTTGCACAGTTAGTACATGGATTAGATTGGCTTTTAATGTCACCATGATTTTGACTAAGGATCCCACCTTTAGTCAGGATTGCATATACTCTTTCCATTGGAGTTTTTACTTTTTAGACCTTTGACTTTTTTTGTATCTTTTCTTTAGTAATCAAAGCATTAATCTCAGGCTCGGGATAACCAAGTAAAGGATTTGCTACCACATTAGGTGCTAAGGCATCATCAAATTGAAAGGCGCCCCTCTTAAGAAGACATTAAACCTTTAACTTGAAGGCCATACAGTTTTTGATCGGGTGACACGTTATTGCATGATACTTGTAGTGCACATTTAGGTCATTCTAGCCAAGGTAATTACCCTTATATGGTTTGGAAAAGATAGAGGCCACTAATTGTGCCTTAAAATGCTTATTAAGCATTTCCTTATAAGAGTAAATAAAAGGTTCACAGAAAGGTCTAGGTTGGTTGGCTTTTCAGGCTGGTGGATCAACATTAGGACCTGGTTGGTTCTGTAGAGGTTATGTTAAAAGGGTAGGTATTTTTAGAGGCTCTTTAGGTGTTGTAGTGAAAGTTCAGGGTATGTTAAGAGGGTTGGTATTTTATGTTTATTATCTTTGGCTTTGGTAATAGGGACAAGGTACTTGATGGAGATGCCTAATTGGTATAGTTAATACATGAAGCCTTATTTTTCTTCTTTCTTGGCCTTAGTTTTTTTGATAGAGGATTTCTCAGTCATGATTGTTGTAGCCTTACAGCTATCTCAATCATTTCTTCGGAGACAACAACATTAGCAAAATTTTTGGTCGTATCCTTATCAACTTGTCAGAGTAGGGGGACGCAAGGTATTCATGAAAAGCATCGTGGTCTCTTTCTCAGTAGTGAATCAAAAACTTATCATTCTTGGCATAGCTAGCCAACTTCCTAATAAATATTTTAATGCGTGCTTAAAAGGAAATGATGCCTTTGTACTTTTCAAACTCAGTCATTTTAAATTTCAATTAGATCTAGTACTAGGCAGAGATCCTTAATGTCCACACTGCTATAGAGTTTGACCGCTTCAATAACTTTTAACCTTTTCTTAAAGAGCTGTAGCTTTTCTTTTTGAGTCTCTACTTTTGCTTGCTCTATACACTTCTGTTTATACTTTTCCTCTTTATTAGTACTTGGGTGAGTCTCTACTTCAGCATGCTCTTTGCACTTCTATTTATGCTTTCCTTTTTATCAGTACTTGGGCTCATCGATTTTTCCTGGGTGATTCCAGTTCTTACACTTGCCTTTTGCAGAAGGGCATCAGGTTAATAATGATAACCATTGGATTACTTGTTGGGATATTTTGTTGCATATTTTAGGCATCAATTAGTTTAGCATTGTTTGCCCGTTCTTTAATTGGTACCCTCTAGATCCATTGCTAGGAATATCAATAGTTACTCTGGTCATTGTTAAACTAGTTTCCTTGCCATTAATGACTCCATCATACTTATAACCTGGGCTTCTAGTTTTTATTACCTTTTTAGCATCGCCTTTTGGGTCTGTCAGTGACTTTCTTTTAATCTTTTCAATCCTGGTCCTCAACCATTTTTTTGTTTTGAATCTAGTATGGTATCGATAAATAGGTGGTGGTTGAGTTAATCTTTTTGGGTTTGAAATGTTGAAACATTAATAATTCCAAATTTCTTTGAGTTAATCAATTTTAATTAATGAGCTAATGAAATTAATAATCATGCATGTATATGTGTGTAAACATAGGGGTATATGTATGTATGGTATAAGTATATGAATGCATTTTTAAGTATGCTTACTTCTGTAAAAGATTCCAAACTCAAAAAGTTTCCAGTTAACTCTGTGACAAACTACATATTCATATTGTTGATTATGTAGAGATTACATTCAAGGAAATTCCTAACTTAATCATATTATTTCTCAGCCTCATCTAAAAACTAAAGTAATACATGTCTTTATTCTTCTATAGGGTTAATCCTTATCTGCAAGCTTTAATCCTATTCACCATTTTCCTCACTTGGATGATGACTATTTGGATCTATTCTATGAGATAATCTATGTACATCTATCGACTAAAAGATTTAGTTGCTTATCTTTTACCATCATCTTTGGCCTACCATAGTTTATTAACCTAGTATGCATCCAAATCATGGTAGGCTTGTACCTAGGTGTGAATGCATCCCCTCTGCACTGTAGTTCTAGTACCATCACTGCAATAGTTATAATGAGGCCTTGTCTTTCTTCAAGTAGTTAAGATACTTTTCCATGCTCTCAATCTAGGGCAGCTTGAAATAGTTTATTTTCTTCAATAGACCTCCTTAACTAAAAACATGTGCAATATGCTCTCTTCTTTCTCTTTCAAAAATAGCTTGCTTAGCTTTTCCTTCCAAGGATTTAGACTTCGTTATTTCTAACTTTTCATTAAGCTTGCACATTTCCTACCTCATCCCCTTAATGGTGCTGTTGGAACTCTCAAATATCTTGGCAAGCTTCATTTTCTTGTTCTATTCAATCTAATCATTCTTCATTAGATTGTACTTTTCTTTCATTTTTTAACTTCTTTTACTTCTGCTTCCACCTTCATTCATAATATGCCACATCCTCTTCGAGTTAATGATTCTTGTCATTTATTCTTTTTTGTTCCTTGGTAATTTCCTCCTTAATCAAATCAATTTTGGATGGCATAATAGGCTCTAGTTGGATAGATACTTCAGGAAAGGTCCTTTTTAACTAGTAATGATTATGTTACAACCTTGAACTCTCCTCCAAGCATCATGCCTAGAGTGGTCTTATCTATATATGCACATAACCTCGAATCATGCCTTTCCTTCCAAGGTAAAATAAATATCTGAAGTGACTTTTTATAATCCTGACCCTGATATTCCAAGTCCATTAGCTAAATTTGAAGTCAAGGGGATGAATTGCTGTGATCCATATTGTTTCTAAACCAATAATGGCACATAACCCATAGTGCCCTATATGATGAGTAAAGGCGCATAAAGTAGATTACCACACTAATAAATCAATGCATTTTGATGAAAACCATGGTGCCCTCTAAGTTATATAAAAAAAGCCAAGTTCTTGAGCATTTCAACCCATCGTTTCTTGGTTTTCAAGTTAGGCCATTCTTTTTTATGAATTCCTAAAGAGATACAGATGCGAGAAGTATGGTTTGACTTTCTTTACCCTTTTGCCTCCAAAATGACTTTGGGCCTAGATATACAATAAAAGAACGCTTTTAAAGACTCTCCTTTGACACTTTTTTGGCATGCATTAAGTGCTCGAATCATTTCGGCTAAAATTGCTAGAGTCGGGTGGATTTTTTTTAATCGGTCAAATAAATCCACTACTATTGCCTTAGCATATCCCAACACTCTCGAGAAAAAAACCATCCTATATATAGCAAAAGTAAATGCATCTAGAGCTTTTTCAATGTCAGATCGCATTTGGATATATTTTTGTGGAAACTACCATGAAATAACACTAGTGTTACCTTTCTGCTCAATATGATTATGGTCGGTTTTGAAATCTAGATCCAAAATTTGACTCAATTTTTTATGGCAGCTGATCAAATTGCACTATTTATAGTAGATAAGTCTCGTCTCCAAAGGCCTAAGCCCGAGGAGAGCCAAAATCTCTTCCACAGTCAGCGTCATGTCATGTTAATTAAATGAAAAATATTAGAATGACAGATCCCAAAACTCGGCTATAGCCCTGCTAACTATTCATCCATGTGTATTTTGAGCAAGAGAGTAATTTATCCATACTTTTCTATAAACTGAGTTTTCCTTTGCATTTCCTAACTAATCCTGTATTTCAGGTAACTCTTTTAAATTATTCTGGTAAAGGTTTAAATGTGTGATCTTTAGCAACTTTGACATAAAACCCCTTGATATACAGTCCCTATCCTTTTTCTGGGTTGGAGTCAGAATGGACTTTTTTAAATTCCTTTGAAATAATCACTACATTTACTATTTTGGCCATAAAGTTAGATAAAATTTGATCTAAGTTGAAATTCTTGTTAAAGCAAGTGTTCTTGTATGCATATAAGGGAAGAAAAATACACCGAAAAGGAAAAAGAAAATGAGTTGGTATCCTTAAGAGATATTAAATTCAAATAAAATTTTGAAACAATGAAAATTGCAAATTATTGAAATAAAGTTCCATAATTAATCAAATAAATAAAATTCAAAGAAACGAAAATAAAAATTTTTTCAAATACTAAATTATCTAAAAGTATGAAAATAAAGAAAAAAAAAGATAACTTTGTCCCTTTTTATGTCCCTAATTTTGGAGACACCTAAAATTAGGCATGGCTTTAATTGAAGGTTAGTATAGTTTACTATATGAGGTTTAGGTTAGACTACTAATTAGGTTCTCAAATTTCTCAAGCCCGAAAAGGACTAACAAGGTGCATTATCCTTATCCATTATAGATTTTATGTCGAAATAGGTTTAATTCAAGAAGGCGTGTCTTTTATGCCCATAACGAGGCTTAGGCATTCCTAAGAATCTACATCTTGTAGGCTTTTTGCTTGCCTAGATAAAGGCTAACACCTTTAAAGGTAGAGTTACTTTACCCTTCTTAGGATATTAGGTACCTATGCCCCTCTATATCAGATGGAGGAAAAACTATTGCACATATGCATAGTGTGTGTGAAAGGAAAAATACACTTTCTTGTGACATAATGTTAAAAATAACCCCCTATCTTAATCCCTAAAGACCAAAAAAAACACAAAATGATCAGTGCACAATATTAATATAAAAATATTTTTCTTCTTAAAAAAGGGAATTTAAAATTAAATAACAATTGAAACTGAATTAATTAAAATTTAGTTAACAAGTAGTTAATTTTAGGCCTCACTCCTTAAACGTCCCTAACAGAGTTGCCAAGCTATCATAATGTTTCCCGGATACGAATCTTAACTAAGCCCGACTTAAAAAGTCCTCATTCCTATATTTATTGATATATCACTATTTTATACTCTCTTATTTCTATAGGCCATATTATTATTAATATTTTTTTTGGGGATTGGGTAGTTGAAACGTCATAACTCAAGTTACCTTAAATAGTCATTACAAAATGACAATTTATTTGGAGTTGCCATTAATCTATTTGGGCTAGGTGATATTGGTTACTTATTGGAGTTCGTATTTCAAGGGTTACAAAATCGTAAAACACTAACTTAGAGATCCACAATCATACCAAAGATCATATAACGGGGTCAGGCAGTCGGTTACAATCACAAGTAAAGGTTGACCATCTTGTGATGCTTAAAATCATACCTTGTTAATTACATTTTAACTTGAATTTTAATTTTTATTTGGTTTCAATATATAGCACTTAATTGTAATTCCTAAAATAATATTTTATAAAGCCAATTTATTATTCTGTGTTAGGAAAATTGGGATTTTGAAATTTTTGAAAATCAAAATCCCTTACGTACCCTTCTAGAGGACTAATGGAATGTAGAAGTTTTTTATCATTCTTTTTTGTACCCTATCGAAAAACTAAAAAAACACAAAAGGTTTTAAAAATTAAAATATCTCTCGTGCCCTACTAGAGGATCGGACGAATAGGAAAACTTTTATTTTTTCAAAACTTACAAAAGTCTTAATTTTCACATTGAAAATGATATCTTGTTATTAAAATAATCATAGAACCCTTCTCATATTCTTAGAGAAATTTCACATATTATTTAACTTGGAGACACTGCCTTAGTTTTTTTAAAACAAACTCTCGATTTTACTAAAAATATTTATAGAACATCTTAAGACTTAATAACAATCTAAAATGATGAGCCTATTCCTAATGTGTACATTTAACATGAAAGTATCCCAGTAATCACGTAGGACTTGGTTCTAATGCAAAATTACCAAAATGCCTTTAAGGTAAACCTTTGATATGAAAGTATCGCGGTAACCCTAAAAGACTTGAAAATGCTAATAAAAAGATAAACATATCCTAAATACACACCTTTGGCATGAAAGCATCTAGTGACAACATTAGACTTGGTTCTAGGAAATTACCAAAATGCTCGTAGGTGTACCTTCAATGTGAAAGTACTCTGGTAACCTTAAAGGACAGAAAAAGTTAAATAATGATGATTTTTTACCCTAAATGGGTAATTTAGATGATAAATATGACCTAAAGTACAAAACTTGCTAGTAGATCTATAAATTTTTCAAAATTACATATTAGACTCAAATAGGCTAAAAATGCCAAAATTTTCCAACATACCCTAAATGGGTAATTTAGATTTTAAAGTGACCTATAATGCAAAAATCAATTAAGTCTCTTAATTTTTCAAAATTGCATTCCATACCCTAACAAAAAACCGAAAAAATATGAAAAGTTTTAATATTTTTAACACCTCACCGAAGAACCAGTAGAATGCTAAAAATATAGTAAAATATTCTAAATGGATGATTTTATGTTAGAGATGACTATTTTGACAAAAAATGCTAGATTTCCCTAATGGTCCCTAAACTTTTCTAAATTTGCAAATCATTCCTTACATAATTAAAACACAAATTAAGCATCAAATATATTAAAAATAAAGAAAAGAATCACATCTAAAGGTTACAAGGGAGATTCGGTCATTTTTCTTTGGCCTTAACACAAAATTTTCAATATTTACACAGAAGCCCCTAAGCTTTCTAAAATTACAAAAAGATCCCAAAATCCAAAAAATATATTTCTACTTGATAAAATGCATAAAATACATTCCTAAAGGTTATGTGGGTTTCAGCCAAGCATGGAGTGGCTAAATATTTTTTATTATGTTTTTATTATTTTTTAATTTTTTTCAAACTAGTCTTTAAACTTTCTATATTTATAAAATAACCACAAAAATCCAAAAAAATCATCACACATACATGCATGAATCTTGGCCAACCCTAAATAACCTACCAAACAAAATTTTTTTCAACTTAATAATCACAGATTCATGTTTTATCAAACACAAAATCAATGCTATCATATGATAAAATAGTAAAAATATACATATAAACATGTAATCTCAACATAATAACAACAAAATACTAAAAAAAATGGCATACATATAAAAATATAGATGACACATATAACTTAAAAACCAATATCATGCCAACATAAACATGATTCATGAAGAAGAATAACTTATTAACAACAAAAATTAAACAAAAACAATTAAATCAAAGAAATTGGTTTCATGGTCATCATGCTTAGTCATTTAACATGGATCAAAATCCATGAACTTAAGCATGCTTTTGGTTCACCAACAAGAGGAAGTGCGAACAAAAATGAAAAGAAAAACAAAGCTTTTAGGAAGAAATTTACCTATTTAAAGCTTTGAAAACTTAATTTTTTTCAAGTGTTTTTTTCTATCTTTTTTTCTTGCCAGAAAAAATTCCAAAATGCAAAATCCTCCCCATATTTATATGAGGGAGGTTCGGCCAAAGGATAAAAAATCTCTTGGCTGAAAATCTTTTCTTTTTTAATTTAATTTCATTCTTTGTTATTTGCATCAAAAGTAAAAATACATTAAATTGATATGAAATTAGTGGTCATTCAATTTATTTTATCATGATGACATAGATAATGTCAACTAATGTGTAATTAGAAACCAACTCAATTGGTTAGGGAATGGTTAGAAATCAATTAGAGTAAAAAATCCACAATTAAAATACAATAAAATTAAAATAATAAAAAATTAAAAATTAAAACTAATAGTCTTAAACAAAATTTTGGAAATAAAATGATGAAGAAAACCTTGATTGGAAATCCAAAACTCATAAAATTATATGAAAAAGTATCCTTTTAAAGGAAACTTGATATAAAAAATATTCAAAACTCACAAAATTAATTTGAATTTTCAAAAAATGATTTAATATGAGTTTAATAAAAATATTTGATGAATTTTAAAAATATTAAATTAAAAAAATCCTCCTAAAAAATTATAAAGTAGAACACTTTGTATCTTGAAAAGGTAAAAAATCCATTAAATGGATTGGAAATTTTCAAAACTGATTTCATAGCAATTTAATGGGAATTTTTAAAGAATTTTAAAGTTTAATACTTGAGAAAATTCTACTCAAAATTTTATAGGTAAAGGAAAGCTTGTAGTTTGGAAGTGAGAAAATTTTAAAATACATTGAAACTTATATAAAATGGGTTAAATAAAGCACACTATCTAAAATATTAATTATTAAAAATGAAAAAGGTGAAATTTTGAAATCCGAAACCAATTTAGTTGAGAAATATTTCATGAGCATAATACTTACGATATTATAAAAATTTTAACATTAAGTAACAAAATTAATAATTTAAAACCTCACTGTAGAAATGCTAAAACATATTTTTTATTGAATATTTTTTATTTTTCAAAATGCATATCAGCATAAACATTGCACAGGTGTTGTTAAAAATGTACGACGGTCAACTTTTCAAGTTCTACAAAAAAATTTCAAAAAAGAACTCTTAAAAATAGTAAATTTGACCATGATATCATTTATAGAAATGGTTTTCAAAGTTTGACAAGAAAATATTTAAAAACAAAATTCTCTCTTTAATTTTTGTCCTTTATATTTGTGATTAATCTTCTAATGGCACTTTTTTCTATCGTGTGCTTACACGACCATTTATGTGTGATAGAACAAGTTATAAAAATATGTAAACTACCCAACAGAGCTTGTCATTTATCAAGGCAACAGTAATATTCCTAGTCGTGGATAACAAGGACTATTATAAAAGGACCCCAACAAAATTATGTGTCTACAACAGTATCTCAATGTAATTCAACCCTTTTTAACATATATCCTACAATAGGCAAAAGTTTAGTGCAGTGTCTACTTTTAACCTATTTCATATTAGTATGTAACCCTTATGTGTTAACTTCATAATTGTTAACTTCATAATTGATATTGTTTTGGCTAAGGTCTTTGAGCTAACACGGGCCAGGAACAACTAGGATATTTCCTTTTATATCACTTGGGGTGATTAATCCTCTTTGGACCATTCATTCACCATTAGTATGCTTCCTATCTTACCTAAAACCACCCTTATTTGGTATTTATCTATTTTGAACTTGTTCATGATGATCTTTATGTATGATAATTCATAGACTAGATGACCTGGTGTCACAAATCTAAGTATCACTTATACTACTAGCACATGAGAATATTTCTAGATACTTGAGTGAAATACTGTATGGAACACCCATAACGGGTCACGTTTAATGTACTTGTCCTCATAACAAGCACCTACTTAATAACTTTAAGTATCTTTATACTTCCATTTATGGGATTAGTTGCATTTATCATATGTATAGAGGCTTAGATATGCTAGTCTTTATGCATTGTCAATGCCTTGTATTGACAATATGATGACTAAGAACATTTTTTGAAGCGTGACTTTAATGCATAGGAATCTCATAATTGTAACTCTTTACAATTCTCTTCTAGAGCCAATATGCTTCATTGGCTTTATCTATATAAGAGTTAAACAACTAATAATATATCCATCTTATGGATAAAGAAATACCTTATATTACATTAATTAAATATATTGTATGTTACATGAATTAACCAAATGCTACTGTATTACATGTTCAACTAATTGGCTTGTAGGACTTGCACTAACAATCAAAAAGTTCAGGAAGAGTTCAAAAATCATTTTTACATTGAATTTTTTTCTAAATATTAAAAATAATAAATGTTCGAGAATAAAATATTAGATTCATGTGCATCATAATTTGTTTTTGTATCATGTGCATTCATATTAATCATTAATGTAATTATGGACTTCCAATAATGGGAATCTAAAAAAGTCAAAACTAGCAATTACATCAAAAATTTTTGAGTAAGGAAATTTCTTCAAAAGTTACCAAAAGTTCTAGTATAAAAAATAGGGTAATTTATATTTTGTATCACTAACGTAGTATTAATTTTTCATTAAATTACATTACTGAGATAAATTAATTCACTTACGCTAACTTTATTAAGTAATTTTAACAAAAAAAAAACTTAGCAAACATAAACAGCATGCAGATATCTAAAAAAACATACACAGCATATTATCTTGATGAGATTAAAAATAAAACATTTTTTCATGTTGAGCAAAATTTTCTATTATAATTACTTAACAGACTGAGGGAAGTGACTGAATTTATTACTAAACAAATTAATAAATGTTTAGTGATGTAGTTTGATAAAAATAAAGATTTTTTACCTATATGAAATTTAACACTATGTTCAGCTGACCCATAATTTAAATTATCCTAAAAAGTATCCCTCAAACTTTATTTTTTAAGCATAACTTTTAAAGGAGGGAAATTTAAACCTACCTCTCTTGATAGAAACAATATACTTATCATTTAATAAAATATTTAAGTAGTAATTTTATGTTTTGTCCTATATTTTATTTTATTAGCTATATTTTTGACATTCAATTGATTGTGTTAGTTATAAATGAAAAAAAATATAAATATTGTTAAAATAAAATGCATTTAAATAAATAATTTTACACATAGAAAAGTTGGGAAAATTTTTTGTTATACTAGTGTTGAATTCTTGCCTTACTTCAATTTTATTATTATTGACAATATATTAAATATGATTATGACCTTAAAAATGGCACAAATTTAAAGTTTAAATTGAATCACGATGACAAACAACATGACATGTAAAATAATGTGAACATGATATAAATAGAAAAATGTATCAAAATCTATAAACAAAAAAATAAGTTAAACATTATAAAAATGATAACTTGACATAAAATTGGGAGTTATTTGGATAGTGCTAATTAGACTAGGCAATTCGAGCATGACATGAAAAAATAAGTAATGCATACAAAAAATAACACTAATATAAATTATTAACTTGTCAAAAATTATATGTAACACATTAAATATGATTATAACATAAAAATACAAATACAACACAAAATACATAATTTTTTTCTTTTTCTTTTTTTGCTTTCTCATTCATTTCTTTTTTCCTTTTCTTTTTATTTTTGCATATTAAAAATTTTACAATTACTTGCCACATGTTGCAAACAATTTCCCTTTAAATAATTATCAATTAAGGAATTACTTTCATTATATGTTATAAGTTGTTATTTGTACTAGTATCTACCATATATATGAAATGAACTATACTAACTTAGCCAGTTTTAGCACAAGTCTTGCTTTTATGTTTCTTTTAGGCCACTAGGGGAGAGAGAAAAAAAGATGAAGAAAGAAAAGAAAGAGAAAAAAAGAAGGTAGGAGAAAGAAAGGAAAGGAAAGGAAAGGAAAAGAAAAAGAAAAAAAAAGAAAAAAAAGAGAAAAATTTGTATGTTCTTGTTTATGTTATTTTGACATGTCCTTGTACTTGTGTCATGTTTATTTTTTTGTATTGTATTTTTATTATTTTTCTTACGTTGTGTTTGCATTGTATGTCATCAATATTAATTTTATATAGTTTGTTATTATGATTCAATTTAGAGACAAATTTATGTATTCTTGTCATGTTCGTGTATTCATGTATAAATTTTATGTATACTTTTACATGTTCATTTATTATTATCATGTTTATATTGTTGTTCATGTTACGTTTTAAATATTTTTATCTATGTCATGTTCATGTTACGTTTTGTACTTTTAAACTATTATAAATTTATTTAAATTTTACATGTTAATCATTCATTTATGTATATTCTGACATATTCTTGTATTTTTGTTATTTCATATTATTTTTCTTGTTGTGTTTTAATTTTTTAATATATTTCATGTTCATATCGTGACTGAATTCATCTTTTTTTTTTGCATAGTTAGTTATGGTGATTTAATTTCGAGATTATGTATTTGCGTCGTGTTAGTGTTTTATCTCAATTTATAACATATTTTGCATAATTTGTCATACTGGTTCAATTTAGTGAAAATTTTAAGCATTCATGATGCGTTCATGTTATTTTTTATATATAATATAATATAAAATTTTGCACTTTAATAATTACTATTATGTATATTTTGACATCATCGAGTATTTTATCATATTCATGTTGTCTTTTAATTTTTTTCTATGTTATGTTCATGTTGTGTCTCAATATATCTCATATTTTGCATAGTTTTTCATTGTGATTCAAGTTAAAAAATTTTGTATGTTTGTCTCATCTCTCAATTCAAAACATATTTTGCATAATTTGTAATAGTGATTCAATTTAGAAAAATTTATATGTTTGTATACATTCATCTGCATGTTATTTTTCTCTATGCAAAGTATTATAAATTTATATAAACTTTCACATGTTAGTAATTCCTTTTATATAGATTTTGACATGTTCATGCTTTTATGATGCTTTTTAGCAAATATCTTATATTGAGCATGAGCATGGTGTAGTGTCCATTCATGCCTCAATTCATGTTAGTTCTTATAATTCATGATTAATGGTCATGAATCTATGATAAATTCACTGTGCTTTGGCCACAGACTTTATTGCTATTAACCTTAGTTAAGAATAATTAAGATATGCCTCAATGTCATTAAGAGTGGTGAATCTTTTTTGGATCACTCATCCATCTTCATGCTATACCCAAAATCACCCAACCTTTAGCATTCATCAAAGTGGACTACTTTATAATGAAATCAAAATATGAGACTACCTATTTGAGATGACCTATTATCACAAGTCTGAGGACTATTATACATGACCGACACTTGAGAACGTAATTCATAAACTCTTGCGTGACTAATACCAAATAGAGTTCTCATATGTGCCATGTTCAGTGAACTTGTTTCCACAAAACAAGTGCCTACATGCCATTGCATATTTCAATCTATAAGATTAGTTGCTTACTTCACAAGTAAAAAGGCATAACATGTTCTGTTCTTTGAGTATTGTAATGCCCCATCTTGGCAATACGATGACCAAGAACTTGGCTTTGATGCATAAGGATTTTATATACTACAACCCTTTACAAGTCTTTTTCAGTTCCATGGGCTTAATCTAATTAGTGGTTTCACCACAACATGAAGGAAAACCTTATGTTACTATCTTTAGTAATTGGCATACAGTTAATTGCTTGTATATCCCTGTCCTAATTTGATTGGTTCAAAGGCATACACTAATAGCTATGATAATAGCCTCTCATATTTCTCTCTATAATCTATTTGATAGATTCACTGGTTCGCTTACAATAGTTTCCCCTCAACATAATATTCTATAGCTAATCTTAAGTTTGTATTAACCTGATTTCTTATGATGCCAAACTAGTACATCAAGGGACCCTAATTTATAGATGGGCATAGTGCTAATTATATAGGCCTTTTTTCTAAAAACAACTCTTTTAGTAGGCTATAATTCCATTATTTCTTGTTTGCATCCATCATTTCCATAACAAGTCTATTCTTATCCCAATTTCCTCGAAGGGTTGAATCAAGAAAGTTTGGTTAGACAGATCAATTTGTCTATATAGGTTCTAACAGGTTGACTATTCCCTATTTCCTATCTCAAGCCCTTTTGTAAAATATCCTTTGAAACCCAAATATTTGTCTGATTAAGTGATAGATGATTCCTCGGGTTTGCAACTAAGACAAATGATTGAGGAAAATATCTTGTTTTAAGCATTGTTCAACTAGTGTATTAATATTTATGAGCAGTCTCTACCCTTGTTTGTCTAACAAATCTTGATTGATTTTCCACATATCTTTAAAGCCTATCCCTTATTATGTTTTGATTCATGAATTCATAGCCAAATCATCCAATGAATGTCCTTTTATTCCTTATCTCCATAAATAATTGTTCATCAAACCATTCATGTCACTGCACAAAGATTTTGGCAGTGAAAATAGCTCATGAAACATGCTAGTATTGCCTAAATTATAACCTTTAAGAATATTTCCATTCCCTTTTAGGGGAGCAACCTCCTATTCCAGCTCTTTACTTTCTATTCAATTCTCTTCCAAACCTTTAAAAGCTTTATTATTGTCTCAGCCTATCATAAGTGCTAGTTGCCAGTCTTATATAGTTAGTGTTATTTGGTAAAATTAATCCTTGTAGATTAAATCATTCGTTATTGAGTATAATAGTAAGTAAAGGTATTCTTATAGAGGATTGGTTTTAATTAACTAGATATTAATACTCTTAACCGATTTTAAACAAAGAAGGGTTTTTGGTTATAATAAAGTGAATAATGAAAAACTTGAAATCAATAAAGATTATAACACTAATAAAAATGATAAGTTAAGAAATTATTCTCCATCACTAACATAAACTATGAATCAATATCAAAATTATCTCTAATTATCTTTTAAAACTACCAACAGTAGATAGCAATAAGTTTTACTATCCCAATCTCTTTTTAGTTTCTCGTTAAATAAAACAAGCCCTCTATGTTATCTGTAATTGTCAAATAACTTAGAATAAGCTCTCTAGATTTTATTTAAAAGAAGCTTTAAGATAGAAAACATGGTTGATCTAACAAACGAACACACAAGCTTGAATTATTTAACCTATGTTATGCTTCTCATCATAATTAATGGAAACTTGACCATAATCATTGATCACAAACAACAATTAATAAATAGAATACAAGATAGGATTCCTAGTCTAGGAATAGATAATTGTAAAGGTCTACTTAGTTGGGCAATTATACAAATCAAGATAAGAATCATAAACAAATTTTATGGAATAACATAAGCAATTTCAATATATAATTGATAAATAATATCTGATATTCAATTAAAAGTCATGTTTAAGGCTTTGAAATCACCCTGAACCAAACAAAAACAAAAGTTACATAGGTTTGATTTGTTTAATAACAAATATTAGTGTTAGCTAATCACATTTGCTTTTAAGATACTAGCAATTTAATGATTTAATATAGTATACATTATATTTTATTAATGATAAATGAGATATTTCTTTAAGTTGTACAAAATTTTTACTTTTGTTTTATGACATAAAGCTCATGAAACACATTGGTCTTGCAAAAGAATTATAAAGTGTTATAATTATTAGATCTTTATACATCAAAGTCGTGTTTCTAAAAACATTTTATTGTATTATCATGACTGGGCTTTAATAATGCCTAAAAACTAGTTGATGTTAAGCCTCCATGGAAATGATGCATGCAACTGATCTTATGAGTTAAAGTATTATGATACTCAATGATAGCATTTGGGTGTGTAATATGAGAACAAGTTCACTAAAAATACTTGCTATGAGAGTTTCATTTGGTATTTCACTCAAGTGTCTATAAAAATATTCTTATGTGCTAGTAGTGAACCTTGGACTTGTGACACCAAGTCACCTTGTATCCAGATTCTTAATCTTATAAATCATTACAAATGGGTCCACTTTGATGAATGCCAAAGGAAAGATGGTTTTGGTATGACATGTAGCATATTAAAGGTGGATGGTTGGTCTAGATAGGGTTTATCACCCCAAGAAATATAAGGAGACATATCTTGTTCTTGGATCTTGTTAACTCAAAGTTTTTTCACCAAGGCAATATTGATTATGAACTTTAACACATAGGAGTTACATGACTAATGTGGAAGGGCTATAGAGTAGACATTAAACCATGCTTTTAGATATTCTAGGATATATGATGAAGGGATTGAATTACATTAAGATACTATACACTGAAAGGCTTGTCAAAACCAATTTAACTTCCCCTACATGATAGGTGGACATGATGCATTGCGAATGTCAATCTTGGACTACAAATATGAATATTTTTAACCAAATAATTTATACTTATTGCCAGTGTGATGGGCTTAATAGGTCACACACATATATGTGGCTTCATGGAAATTAAATAAAACTTAGCTTAATCACTCAATGAGCAAAAGTTATTTAGGCCCAATATTGAATAGTTTAAGGGATGGGGACTTAATTGAAATCAATTAAAAAGCTTATAGCATTTTACTTTGGGTATTTAAACCTTGGTTTATCATCCCCAGAATTTCCCTAAGTGAGATTTGCACTATTTTATCTTCCAAGTATGCTCCCTGTGATTTGGAGGAAACATATTTTCTTCTTCTACTTGATGTTTTTGGCTTAGAATGTTGATTGTTTGGGGAAGGTTTTTGATATAAGTTGCTAGCGTAGCTCCTGACAAACCTTACAAAGATTTTTTAGTTGCCTATGTGGATAACTGTTAGAGACTGAATGCTTAGACAACTTTGATTTACAACAACTAGGCCTAACGTACAAGAATAAAGTGGAGATTGAGAATAATCTACTAAAATGGCACCTTGTAGATTAAGGTACGATTTTTCAGATGTTGAACTATTCTTGCAATGGTAGATCAGTCATAGTTTAGTATAATGAGTCATTGACATTGTTTGGGAAATTTTGCTAGGCCATATTTAATTTTTTTTTTATGTTTCATTTTTATTATAAACTAATTTAGCAAGATTCGAACAGTGGATATATGATGTTCGAGAAGCATTCTTGTAATAGACTCATGAAAAATAAGCAAGAGCACAAAGAAGAAAGAAAAAGAATAAGAATAAAATCAAGTACGATGGCTGATTGTTTTCTAATTTTCTTCCTCTTAGTCTTTTTTTTTTCATCCTCTATTTTGCTCCTTGTTCTCTTTCTTTTTATCCTCAACCTCTTCTTAATTTTAATATTGCTCTCCCTTAAATGTCGAGGTTAAGTCTCTATTTGTAAGAGCTAAAAAGGAATCTTAGGTAAAGTTGGAAAATCCTAGTTAAAATAGTTAACTTGGACGTCACTTTTTAATAGATTTTTTAGACTAAGATTTTTATGCTTTTTGGGTAGTATTTGTCTATTATTTGGAGTGCAAGAATCAAGATTTCACCAAAGAATTTGATCTTTATGACTTTAATATCTCTTTCCATTTTGTGATTATGATATTATAAGCTCATTAACTTCCTCATTGACATGTTTTTGCATAATTCTCCAAAATAAATTTAAAATTGAAAAACAAACATAATTAACCAAAATAAAGATAGAAAATATAACAAAAACTAAGAATAGAAAGTGCATAAAATTTATACTTTATGAACTTATTAAATATCACACACTTAGCTTTTGCTAGTCTTTAAGCAAAACAAAATAATACAAAGTAAGAAAAATCTAATCTAATCCACTTTCGTAGGAAATCATGGTGGCACATAGCATGTGGCATAATAAACCTTTAAATGTCCCTACTAGACAACTTTAGTCTTACAAAGGTTTACTGGAACAAAACTAAACATATTGAAAACATTAGAAAATTTGAAGTATTCTAAAAATAATTACTTTTAATCCTTCCAATAAAAATTAGAGTAAACCACTAAGCAAGTCTTATAAACTAGTTAATAACTTAAAAGAATTCCACAAAAAATCATGCATGAATAAAATATGGTTTAAGTTAAGCCAATATTAACACAAGTTATCTTAATCAAAATAATGCATATTCTAACCTAATATCAGCTTCTCAGTAGGGTACTCTCATGATTTTCGCTCTATGTAGTAATCGTAAAGTGTTTACACCTTTAGCAATCTCATGAAATATAGGCTTAATTATTTACCCATTTTGTATCATTAAGAACATTTAACTCCATGAATCAAGTCAAAGATCGTGTCTTGGACATCTTATGTCCACTGTTTGGATTTGGCTAAGCTGCTTTAGAAAAGAAAAAGAAAGCAAAATCATAAGGATAGCATAACAAAACCAACCAAATAGCCTTAATAAATTATCTTACAAGCCTTTGATCAATCCAAGAACTTAAAAAAGAAAACAAAATCTAAAAATTCACACTTAATCTATAGAAAGCCACTCTAACAGATTTTCAATCACCTCTACTTCATTCTTTTACATCAATCTTGATATTGCAAATCAAAGTTGTTCAAGTATCCAACCTCTAATGATGATCTACACATGTGACTCGAAAAACCTTTCCAAGGTAAAAGTTATTTTTTGGGAACTATGCTAGTAGCTTAGGTTTCAAAAACCTTAACTTAGGTGAAAATCTACATGACCAATCCTCAAAGAATAGAAGAGAAATGATTTCACTTCAAAATAGAGAGGTTATGCCCAAACTTTAGAGTGCCATAGGTTTTTCTTATCTTGGAATACTAAGCAATGCCTAGGGTTATTCTCTCTTAGTGAAGGATGACAAAATAGGGTTTAAATAATTACTGGAATTATGCTATCAAATTTTTTATATTTTGCGTTTTAGCCCTCAACCTTTTGAACAATTCCAATTGGGCCTATGTAACTTTTACTCTTCATGCATTTTAACCCAATCTTATTTTAATTTCCACGAATCTTCTTTATATGTGAGACCCATTTGGCCCCTATCACATCGATAATAAATATAAATTATTCGATTAAGAATAATTATATTTATAGACCAAGATTGGCATCTAGCAATGTGCCATGGCCACTCAACATGCAAGAAGTGTCAAGATGGATTTGATAAGCCCTTTAGTGTACATTGTCTTATGTAATTCAATCTTTTCATCATATATCCTAAAAAGGCAAGTGCTTAGTGTAGTTTCTATATTTACCCTTTTCATATTAGTATGTAACCCTTATGAGTTAACTCCATAATCAATATTATCTTGGCTAAGGACTTTAAGTTAACACAAGCTAGAAACAATTAGGATATACCCTTTCATATCACCTAGGGTGATGAATCCTTTCTGGACCACTCATCTACTTTCAGTATGCTTTATTCCATACCCAATACCATCTTACCATAAGCATTGATTTGTTATGGACCAATTTGTGATGGTCTTTAAGTATGAGAATCCACATACAAGATGACTTGGTGTCACAAGTCTAAGGTTCACTTACACTGCTAAGGCATAAAAATATTTTCGTAGACATTTGAATGAAATATCAAATGAAACCCTCATAGCAATTGTTGTTCAATGAACTTGCCCTTATAACAAACAACCATATTTTACCCCTAAATATCTCTATACTTCAACTAATGAAATCAAACAGTTACATGTATCAAATGCATTGATGCTTAGGGTATGCCAATCTTTGTGTGTTGCCAATGCCCTATCTTGACAATACAATAACCAAGAACTTTTTTAGAAACATGGCTTTAATACATAAGGATCTCATCGGTGCAATTCATTACATACTTTATAAGGCCTTTGTGTTTTAAGGGCTTTATCTATGTAAGATATAAATCACTATTATCGTATAATCTTATGGATAAAGAAACACCTCATATTACATTAACAAAATATAATGTATGTTACTTGAAATTACTACTAGTTAGCGTATTACAAGCTTAAGTGATTGGCTTGGAAGGTTTACACTAACAATCTCGCACTAGCACCAAAACCAATCACCTATATGTTTAAGCCCTATATTTTTTATTTGGCAATCAAGTTTCTATTGGGGATAGAACTTAGTGAAAGGTTCAGCTAAGTTGCCCTTAGTGGGTACTCGTTCCATACTAACATCTTGTCTCTTAATGAAGTCTCTAATGTAATAATATCGTGATAACACATGTTTGGATTTATGATAAGATCTTTATTCCTTAACTTGTGCTATGGCTCTATTGTTATCACCGTAAAGTGGTACTGGAGCAATAATGCTCGAAACCACACCATGTTTAGTAATGAACTTTTTCTCTATATTACTTCCTTCATAGCCTTACACATAAAAATGTATTTAGCTTTAGCTGTTAAATTTATAGCTGTTAAATTTGTAGTTGTAGCCTGTTTAGAACATTTCCAATAAATTACAGCCTCGTTAAAGGAAATATGTAACCATTTTGTGATTTGCTATCATCCTAATTAAATTGAAAGCTAGCTTTAGTATAACCCTTAATAAGGAATTCAAGCTAGCTTTAGTCTTTATAAGCACTTACAGATATTTTTCATAGTAATCCAGTAAACATCACTAGGGTTGCTTTGGTATCTACTCATGACACATAAAAGATATGATACATTTGGTCTCGTACACAATGTAGCGTACATGATAGATTAAATTGTCGAAACATATGGAATTATATCTATCTATGTCCTTTCATCTAATGTTGTAGGACACATCTTTTTCAAGTAATGTAAGCCATGTCCCATAGGCAGGTTTTCTTTTTTGGAACTTTCCATGCTAAACCTTTTTAGCACCTTGCCTATATATATGTATTGGGATAATCCGAGTAGTTGTTTAGATCTATCTCTATAGATCTTAATTCCTAGAATAAATGTTGTTTTTCCTAAATCCTTTATGGAGAATTGTCTAAACAATAAGACCTTAGTGGCTTGTAGCATTGGTATTTTGTTTCCTATGAGTAATATGTCATCAACATATAGCACTAGGAAAACAATAGCTTGTTTGTTTACCTTTCTGTAAACATAAGATCATTAGTAGTTTTTCTTGATGCTAAATTCTTTATTTGCTTCATCAATTTTGATATTCCAATTCTGTATAACTTATTTCAATCCATAAATGGACTTTTGTAGTCTATATAACTAATTTGGATTTAACTTAAATGCAACACCTTCAAGTTATGTTACATACACCTCCTCTTGTAAATTCTCATTAAAGAATGTAACTTTTTATATCCATTTGCCATATCTCATAATCATAGTACGCAACAGTAGCAAGCATAATCCTAATAATTTTACCATGGCAACTGGTAAAAATGTTTCTTTATAATCAATATCTTCTACTTGATTACAACATTTTGCTACTAGTCTAGCCTTATAGATTTGCACATTACCATCTGTATCGATCTTTCTCTTAAAGACCCATTTACATTTTTTGGGTTTGATCTTTTAAGGTGAGTCAACTAAGATCCATACCTGGTTAACCTCTATTACATCTATTTTAAATTTTAGTGCATTAAGCCATTTCTTGAAATCAAGGCAAGTCATCCTGATCTATAACAAATCTATATCTCTGTGGTGCTGGGAATCCATATTCCCATTGAAGTTTGATGTTATGCAAAAATAGCATTTAAAAATTTACAAAACAATGTAAAATAGGCAGTAAAAACATAATCATAGAAAAGTAAGACTTCCTGACAGATATTTAAAAGGGAATTGACATATAATATACAAAAATCAAATTTAATAAATTTAAATCACACATATGATAAGATGTTACCTAACTATTAAATCTTATAATTTAGAGTCAAATCCAACCTAAAGGATAGATACGTTAAGAGGGGCAATTAAAGTGTCTGATCAGATCTACAAGGTCACAAGCAACAAACTAGTCTTGCCTTTAATAGTAATAAATAGATGACAATATGAGGATCAATAGTTTTTCGGTGCTATCTAGAAGACTCAACAAGCCTTAACCAAAAGATGACTAAAATCTATTTCTTCCTTCACTTAATCCAAGAATAATTCGAGGATAGTGGTTTCTCTCAAAAAATGAAAAAATGGTGCAAAGAGTGGGGAAAAAATGGCAAAATGGGGTACTTTCTTTTGTTAGGTAGTGGCTATCAGAGAGAGCATATAGAGAAACTTTTTTTCTCACAAAACTAATCACTTTGCAAGTATTTTTTAGGTTACAACTCAAGTTAGCCATCTCTACCTTACTTAGCCAAATTCCACAAAATTCTCTAGGAGACTTGTGATTAAAATTAAACTCTTTTATGTAGGTAAAACTTTTTCACCCTTACTAAGTTAATTTTGATTCCAATTCCTCCCTCTATAATGGTTGAACCTTATACACAAAAAGGGTAATATCTTTTTCGGCCAAAGCACTATGTATTTAGATTCTAGCTCTATGCATCGTAGACTATGTAGCTAATTAAGGTCTCTATAGAGTTTAATCCAAATTAAACTATTTAATTTATCTTATAAATCATTTACTTTATCTAATTTAATTGTCATATAATTAAATTGAGATAAATAAATAGAAACCTATTTTAGCTAATTAAATAATACTTGGCTAAATTTTATCCAAATAAAAATTCATAATTAAATTAAAACAATTTTAATTTAATAATAATATAATTAATTATCTAAATAATTAATATTCTAATAAAATTATTCAGGGAATTTAAGCAAGGACATTATCCATCTTGTAATGTTTTAATTCAGACATTATCCATTTAGGCATGGAATTATCTACTATGTCTTAAAAGATAATAAAATTTTAGATTTCACAAAATCAAAACTTTTTCTTAAATTAATTCTTAATTGAACTTTTTAATGAAGTCCAACATTTAATCACTTTTTATTTAAGTAAGTCAAACTTAATTAAATCTTTATTTTAATCTGACAGTATCATCCTATTGTATGTGACCCATTAGGCTTCCAACATATTGACAAGATAATTGATCTCATTAATCGCATTCATAGATCCAGAACGGAATCTAGTAACCTATTATGACCATCCAAATATTGAAAAGTTGATGTAGCCTTTTAACAAAACTTTGCACTACCCCGCCTATTAGTGTATTATTGTATTTTCATCATATATCTCAGGCTGAACATAAGGATAGTACAATGTACAAGAATCATTATTCCCAGTTAAGTTAGGGCTGCATGCAATAATAGCAATAAAAGATTTTCAAAAGAACAAAATATGCACAATGGAAATAATAAACACGAAAAAACTAGACTTTCTTATAGGTTTGTAGGTAGGGTTTTACATATGGTGAACATAACTAAATTAAATTTGAATTTAATCAATCATATATTTAGCGATTACCTAACTCTAAAACCAATAAAATGACTATTCTACCCCTTCAATATAAAAATTTATTGCTTATTCCCTACACTTTTATAGAACTTTATTTCAGTTCCTACATAATAAAGTAAACTAAAAATTATAAAAGTTGTATGAAATTATGTATGAAAATGCAGTCAATATACCAAAAATTTTTTTAATTTGCAATGTAACCCCTAAACTTTACAAAATTACATTTTAACTCTTATATGGTAAAATACCAAAAACAAATCATTAAACCAGCAAAGAATCAACATGAATATCATGGTAAAGATATGCAAGAAAATTCGGCCAAGCACTTTTCAGTAGAAAACAAAATTTTTCATTATTTACAAACTAACCCTTAAACTTTAAAAAATTACAAATGCACCTTAAAATGTGAAAAGTACCTAAAGCATTGTATGAAATACCCAAAATCAATTTCCAAGTTATCCATGAAGCTTTTGGTCAAATCCTTTGACCATAAAATGAAGAAATTTTTTCATTTGCAAACTAGTCCCGGAACTTTTAGACATTTCCAATTGAATCCCTAATTAACCAAAACCATTATGAAAACACATCATTAAGGCATGAAATTATCTTGGAATCAGCAACAAATCATAGCAAAAATACTCATTAAGATTCGACCAAACATATAGGTCTAAAATTTTTTTATTTTTTATGGATTAGCCCTTAAACTTTTTGTATTTACAAAATGACCCCAAAAAAACACATACAAGCATGAATTTCGGCCAATACCTAAACAACATACCAACCATCTTTTTTAAACTCAATAATCACATGTTCATATTTCATTTAACACAAATTAGCACCATTATATGATAAAATCACAAAAACAAGCACATAAACATGTAATTTCACCATGATAACAAGAAATTACTAAAAAAAAATATATATGAATATATATATGTGATAAACACAACGCCAAAACCAACATCATATCAACATAAACATGATTCATGAAGAAAAATAATTTATTAACAGGAAAAAATAGAATAAAATCAAGGAAATAAGTTCATGGCCATTATGCTTAGTCTTTCAATATGGATTAAAAAAAATCCATGAACTTAAGCACATTTTTGGCTCACCAAAGAGAAGAAAAATGTATCAAACAAACAAAAATTCAAAGATTAAAGTAGAGATTTACATTAACAAAGCTTTAAAATCTTTTTTTTTAATTTTTTTCAACCTTTTTTCCCTAAAAACTCTCTATTTTTTTTCTAAGCTAAAAAGGCTTGAAGAAAACATCCTCCCCCATTTATTGAGGAGGATGATTCAGCCAAGGAGGTTGAAAATCCTCCTTGGCCAAAATTTCAACCTCCTTGGCCAAAATTCCATGCCATTTTTCACGGATTTTCCTTTTTTTTATTTTTTTTTAATTTCTTTTGATGTTAAGTTTGCTTGTTAGGTTAGAATTAATAAATTTGTGTCATAAGCCCATACCCTTGTCATTTTAGAGTGATGTGATGCATGAAATTATTATTTTTTAGAGATATTTTGATTGATTTTTATATATAATATGTAAAATTATATTGTAAAAATTAATTAAAAGATTAAATTGTAAAAACTAAAAATTATGTTTTTAAAATAAAATTTTAAATGATCAATTTAATTCAATTTAATACTAAAAATAAATTTTTATGTACAAAAAAATTCTAAAAGTCATAAATACGAGAAAAACCTTTATCGGTGAAAAAATTAACAAATATAAAGAAACTCAACTTGTAAAATAAATTGATCTTTTACAAACTGAATTAATATGGATTAAAAAATAATATTTAAAGAATTTTAAAAATTATGAAATACGAAAAATCCTACTGAAGAAATTGACGAAGTGGAAACTCTGTATTTCGATAACAGGAAAAATTTTAAAAGTCATAAAATAAATTAAAATTTTCAAAACTAATTTAATAGAAGTTAAATGACAATATTTGAATTCTGATGTTTAAAACTCGAGAGGATTCCACCAAAAATTTTACAAGCAAAGAATAACTCGTATTTCAATATCGAGAAAAATTACAAAATTTTATTAACACTGAAGTAAAACAAATTCAAAACCGCATATAATTCAAAACATTAACTTCTAAAGTGAGGAAAATAAACTTGTAACATTTCTAAAAGTAAATCAACAAGAACTAAAAGTAAAATTTACAAGCATGATACTCGTAGGGCCACAAAATTCACAATTAATTTATAAAATTTACAATTTACCATTTTGTGGTAGAAAATGCCAACACATATTTTATCTTGAATATTTATGATTTTTTGGGATGAGAATTGGCATAAAATCACATCGGTGTCGGTAAAAAAATCCACCACCAATTTCTCGAGTTTTTTGAAAAAAATCTCAAAAAATTCCTAAAAGTAGAGAAATTGACTGTGAAATCATCCGCAAAGGTAATTTCCAAAATTTGTTAAGAACTTGTTCAAAAACAAAAATTTTTCCTTTGCAGATTTGTTATTTATACCCGAAAAATGAATTTTTCAATCATGTGCATATGCAGTTATTCACATATGATTGATTAAAATTACAAAAAATGTGAAACCCCTCTGGTGGAAGTTGACCTCCATCAGAGTAGCCATTACACTTTTGTTTTTGGATATTTGAGACTTTCGAGGACAAACAACCCGTATGAATTTAGGTGTCTACAATACTTTATATGACATGATCCATTTGTGCCTAGGAAAATGGGGCATATAGCTTATCCAACTTGAATTTTTCAGGTCAACCAAAGTTTTTTTAAGCTCTTTAACTTATCTTGAAGAAAACTCAAATTATGATTTAGGATATTTTTACAGAAGATCATTAATGCTTGAAAGATTTGGACATCACATGTTTTTAACTTTGAGGTTTTAAATAATATTTTTTAAAAATTAGTTTTAAAAAACTTGAAATTGTGTCATAAAAAGAAACAAGAGTTTCTCAAAGTGGAGGGCACTAAATTAAAATAAGACTTAACTCATGGAAAGAGAAGAAGAAATAAAATTTTGACCTTGAGATTCCAAAAATCATCATGATAACATATTTTCTATAGTATGAAAGGATCGAAGAACATTCTAATATTGGAATTGATAAGAACGATTGTGTGAAACTTGGAAGATAACCAAAAAAGTGCCAATTTTTGTATCATTCAAACCACATGCATCATTTATAATTTGCATTTGCATCCTTCATATGCATTTTCCTCTATTTTTATACCCATATTTGTATTGTGCCATGTGTATTTGCACCATTAGATACAAGCATTTGCATTGATTCATGTGCATCTAGCGTATCTAAACCATAGATAAAACTGGCTTTTACATCATTTTAAAGACATCTATCTCTTTATTAATGCTTGTATTTGCATCATTTCAGAAGCATTAGTACCAATGTATTCTTTGAACAATGTCTTCTTTTCTTGGATCGTTAAAATAATTGTAATTGTATCAATGATTTATCAATCAAATGAGTTTTCAAAACAAGTTTTCAGTAATGAAATCCAAAGCATTTAAATGAGTTTGGTTTCAAAACAATCTTCGATGGCGAAATCTAATACATTTTAAAAAATTTTCAAAATTTTTGGTAATATATTTAAGGCTTATGCTGATATTAACCAAAATAATTTTCAAAAACTCTAATGTCATATCCTAAATTTACTAGTAATGGTTATTGAACTTATGTTCTTTTTGCAGATAAAAAACATTCTTGATTAAAGGAAAAAGGGCTAATCCTTTCAAAAGATTAATTAGAAGGAAAAGCAAAGTATAAGCCCTTAGGGATGGCAATCTAATAAAATTTGATGAGTTGGTGGATACCTATCAAAGATAATTAGTCTAAAGGTCATCAACCTTATGGTAGTATGGTAGTCTACCAATTAGGGGTAGTTTCTATCTTAACTTTAAAATTTTATATGCTTCTTTTTAGAAATAGTAAATTTTGAAACAAATTTTCGTTTTAAATAGTATGTATGTCGATATCTGGGATAATAAGAACATTTTAAAAAATTTTCCTTAGTAGATGATCACCATCAAGTTAAATTCTCTTAGAAAGGTCCTCTCATTCCATTATTTATAAATAATAGACCATGAATGTTGTTAATAATAACTTTTAGTATATAGGATAATGAGAACATTTTGAAAATTTTTTTTGATAGATGATCACCATTAGGTTGAACTCTCTCAGGATGTCCTTCACTTCCATTAATATGATTATCCTAGACATTCAACCATAAACCATTCACAACCATAGATCTTTCATACCCAAATGTTCATTTTTTAGATTCCTTAAAGGTTAAACAAATAAGTTATGGTCCTAAAAGATTTAGGTATGATAATTTGATATACGTTAAGATAATGATAGCAATTCTTGTATCTACCTTATTTAGATGCCATAACTTTCATGATAATCTTCCAAATCCTTAAGTTAGGAAGAATAATAGTAAAAACGAGCCAAAAACACTTTTCTTTTTGGGATAAAACCTTTTTAATCCAATACTTGATGCATAAGATCTAAAATTCATGTTTTCCTATGCTAATTCAATTTTCTTTCTCAAAGGCTTAACCATAACCATGATTTATTGGTAGCTATAGAGTTGATAATGAGGGGCATACCTTAGGGGCCTTTAAAAATTGAATGCAATATCATATTATTGAGGTGCTTAAAATGATTTCAGAAAGAAAACAATCTTTTATCCTAAGAAAATGCATGCCAGTTCAAATGGCTTTGTTTAAAATGTTAAATGGCTATTTTTATCCATTTTTTTCACAAATATAGAAAATTATTCCATTTGCAATCCCCTTTGCACCTAATGATTCATTCATTCTTTTAACCTCAATCAAGGGTCACCCTCCATACTAGGGAATAAGTGAAGAAAAACTTCAAGATCAAAAGCAAAAATGCCATTCTAAAGTTATAAGAAAAACAAGTCGGTTGTCACAATGTAAATTTCAAGGAATAAAGAAATTCAATTCTTAAGTTCCTTTAAAATGAGTAATGAAGAAAGTTCAAATTTCAAGTTTCTTCAAAGTGAAGAATGAAGAAAGTTTAAATTTCAAGTTCCTTCAAAACAAAACAAAAAAAATAGAATGTTTAAATATCAAGTTCCTTCAAAGTAAAGACTAAAGAAAGTTCAAAGTTTAAGTTCCTTCAAATTTGAAGGCATACCAGATGAGAATCCTTTTGGAAACAAATGATCTTTGATTTAATTATGCTTAAACACTTGATTTGGGCCTATTTATCCTTTTTTTCCATGCACAAAACCATGGGCCATGTTACATACTTATAAATATACATTTTGATCAAACATAACTATCAAGCTATTCCTAGGAAGCTCCTTTCAAATTCATTTTTTGGATGATTTTATATTCTCAAGAATATGATAGGGCAACCAATTAAAAAATGAAGTTTTAGAGTGAAAATCCAAAAGAAGCAGTCTAGAACAAACTTAAAAGCTTTGGAATTATTCTTAAATTGACAAAGGTAGCCACCAAAAAAAACACCTTTCATGCTAATCCAAAAATAATCCCAAACCTCTAAAAATTTCATGATATCAACAAAGGGTTAAATTAAATGCCCAAACATTGGTTTGGTTTAAGATAACCTTCTAGAAATTGTGCCGTAACTTAAAAATTGATACTTTCCAAAAGCCTTTCAAAATTAACCCTTGAGACTTAGTGCTTAGTAGCATTAGTATAACACTTGTCGAACTATTGTATTTGAATATTAAAAGGATGTTATAAGTTGATTATTTACACTTTCAAGAAATTTCAATAAAAAATATCCATCTAAACTTGGTTCTGATAAACCTTGACCTTGTTGTACCAATTCCTTCAAGTTAAATTTTAGTATGTGGCACCCCATTTATGCCTCTAGATTCATTCCCTCACCTTATTCAAAGATGTCCTAATAATGATCATCAATCGTAAGAAATTCTTAATAGATGAAGATAGTATATTTATTATCCTTAATATTGGAAAATTCATAGTTGAAATCATTCTATTATTTCCATATTTTTGATTAAGTAGATCTTCTCCCAGGTTAGAATGAGAAATTGATCTTATTTTGTAAAACCTATAATTTAGATGAAGTATGGTACTTCTCATGAGTTAATTGGATAATTTGGATAAGCCTTGAGCAAAGAAATATTAACTTTTATTTAACTATATAAAGTTGTATCCTTGAATTGATAAATATTAATTCATTATTTGGTGACATTTTAGGAAAAATCAAATAATTTTTAAATTTTTGAAGTCAAGATTAGAAGAAAGATTTCATGGGGCAAACATAAATCCCCTTTTAACGATTTAAACTTTCAATAGCAAGCAATCAAAAATAAATTGGCAACAATGAGGTTTCAATTGATGAGACCTTACCAAGATTAACCTTCATGATATTTTAAATTTATGTCATCTTCATGTAATCTTGTGTAAGAGATGTGAAGTGCAATTCAAGTTTCTCAGTAATATAGCCTCTTCATTTGATCTGTGAAAAGTAGATAAAATAGGATTTAAGTTAACTTTTTTCAATCTTGTGAAGGGTAAGTGGAGTTTTTAAGTTAGATGCCCTCTTCATTTGATCTTGTGAAAGGTAGGCGAAGTAGGATTTAAGTCTACTTTATTTGATCTCGTGAAGAGAAGACAAGGGTTTTAAGTAAAATGTCCTCATCATTTGATCTTGTGAAAGGTAGATGAAGTAAAATCTAAGTCTATTTGATTTAATCCTATAAATAGTAAGCAAAATTTTAAGTAATATATCCTCTTCATTTAATCTTGTAAAGGGTAAGCAAAGTTTTACTCTTTATTCAATTCTATGTAAGGTAGGTAAAATTGTATTTAAATCTACTTCATTAGATCCCAAGAAAGGTAGATAGAGTTTTGTGTAAGATATTAACTTTGTTCAATCTCATGGAATGTAGGCAAAGTTTTAAGTAAGATATCCTCTTCATTCGTTCCTATGAAAGCTAGGTGAAATAGGATTTAAGTCTACTTCATTTGATCTCTTGAAGGGTAGGTGAAGTTTTAAGAAAAATTTCCTTTTCATTTGATCTGATAAAAGGTAAGTGAAGTAGGATTTAAGTCTGCTTTATTCAATCTTGTGAAGGGTAGGTATAGGTTATCCTATGCATTTGATCTTGTAAAAGGTAGGTGAAGTAAGATTGCAGTCTATTTCATTTAATCCCTTGAAGGGTAGACAGACTGTTTGAGTAATATGTCCTCTTCATTTGATCCTGTGAAAGGTAGATGAAGTAGGACTTAAGTTTCTCAACTTTATTTAGTTGGGAACCAATGAAGTATGATGGCCTTTTCATTCAATCAGGTGAAATATAGGTGAAAAGGCTTTAAAAAGCCTAAGAATAGCTGATGGCTCAGTCCTTATTGGAATTAACACTAAAATGAAAAGCCTAAAAGTAGTTAATAGCTCCATCTCAGTGAAATTGGCACCAAAATTAGAAAGCCTAAGAATATCTAATGGCCATGACCTAGTTAAAATTGGCATTAAAATGGGAAAGCCCAATATAGTTGGTTAGGTAGAAAAACCAATACAGTTGGCCTATATTTATGTGTAAAAAAAAACCTTTTTTCTGTTTAAGTGCTTATTAAGGCCTAAACAAAATCATGTTTAGCTAGCCCTTGCCTTATTCCTGAACCACAGCAATAGCCAAAGAAGGGTAGCAGTAGACACATAATTTTGTTCAGGCCCTTTCTTCAACAAACCTAAAATCTCTAAGACCAAAAACTTACTGGTTGTCCAGTGGGCATAGACTTCCTTTATGTGGACTGAATAATTCTAAGACCTTTTTTAGTCCTACTTAGATTGCCACATGTGCACGTGACAAAAAAATGCAATTTCAAGGGTTTTAAGGAATAATTCTCAAATAAAAAATGAATATTCAGGTAAAAAATTAGTTTTTAACTTTATCATTTTAAAATTTTGAAATTTATCTTTTTATAGAATGTTATGGTTAGATTTCTCTATGTTTAAGGACTTTTCAAGATTTTTCTTTGAAATTTTAGGAGTTGACTAGAGTATATTTTTATTGATATTTATGTAGTATTGGTTTTTAACTTTATTCTTATCAAGTTTTAAAATTCATTTCTATAGATGATATCACAATCAAATTTCATATTTTCAAGAATTTTTAAGATTTTTTCATGAAATGTCGAAAGACAACAATAGTATATTTTTATCAATACTTGTGTAATATTTATGCCGATGCTCACCCTGAAAATAAAAAATATTCAAGGAAAAAAATGCATATTAGCATTTTTTACCATGAAGTGTCAAGTTGTCAAATTTATCTATTAATTTTTAATTTTTAATTGTACAACGAGTTTTTGCTCGCAAATTTTTCTATAAAACTCACTCCCAAATTCAAGTTTTTATCTTGATTATTTTTACCAACTAATGTTTTGAGCAAGGTATTAAAGCCAACTCATTTTTATGAAGTTGGATCTATTTTTGGAATTTTTTTATTTCCAAAATACAGAGTTTTTTATTCCTTAAATTTTTGGGTAGATTTTTTTAGGTTTATAATTTTTAAAATTGTTCAATTATTTTCTTTAAATTCATATCAAATCAATTTTTTAAGGATTTAAGTTATTTTATGAGTTTTGCATTTTTTAAATAACAATTTTCTTTTATAAAGGTTTTTTCATAAAATTTTATGAATTAAGGATTTTTAATTGTCATTCTCTTAATTCAATACTTGAAATTTTTATAAGAAAATTTTACTTTTATTATTTTGGGCCAAATTTCTATAATAGGAGTAAAATAGGCAAATTTTGTTAATTGGCCCAATAAGCCAATTTATTTCTCAACAAGCCTAATATGATTTCGAAGCTCATTTTTTATTTTCCAACAAGCTCACTTCATTCTCTACAAGCCCAACAAGTCTATCTCTTAATTATTTCAACAAGCCCATTTCATTTCCAACAAGGCCCAGTTAGGCCCATTTTGATTATTAATAAGGCCTAATAATTTTTCCCTTTCTAAATCTTTTTATTAATTTTTTTGGATCCAAAATTTTCATGTGAATATTTACTTGGGCCTTTTACCTATTTAAATTTGTAAATAAATTTGTTTATTTCTAACTTTTAGTTTTTTAAAATTTAGTCCTTCCAATTCATTTTTCATAAATTTTGCAACTATGACTTTTTCATCTTTTTATTCTTAAATTTTACTTATATTTATTTTAATTGTGAAATTTAGTGGTTTAGTTATATGAACTAGCTGGGTTGGAATTTAACTTTTATTTAACCAAGACATTTTAACTAACCATTAGATTAATATCATCTTAATCATCGTAAAGCCTAATATTAGGCTGTATGACTGATCATAGGGAGTCAGACATAAGGACAAAATTTATTAATTAAAATGTTATATAAAAAGGAAAAAATCTAAATAAAAATAAAAGAATTTAAGGAAATGGGTAGAACCCATTCGGCCAAGCGGGTTTCTCCACCTCTTGACCAACTTCCCTTATAAATAAAGGGAAGGATGCTTCTAGTGGGTCTTAATGGCATTCTAACAAAAAAATTACAAAAATGCTTAAGAAAATCAAAATTTTCACATATTTTCTACACTTTTAATGTAAAATTACTTAGAAAATTTTTAGTTTTTGCTACTTTCAATTATTCTTTTTCCTTTTAGTGAGCCAAAATTATGCTTGTGCTTATGGATTTTAATCTATGTTAAAAGGTGAAGCATGACGGCCTTCTTGATTTTGTTATTTTATTATTAGTAATATGTTGATTTTCACCAAGATTATTTTTGTTTGTTCGTAGAAAAATTGTTATTATTTTCATCTATATATATTTTGTATTTTTCTTGATTTTTTTGTGTTAATTTTTGTTGATATATTCATTATTTATCATGATTTTATGCATTTTTAAACTTGGTAAAAATTATGATACGTATTTATATCGATATTCATGAAAATATGTGATGAAAAAAAACTATTTTTTATTGTTTTTCATGAGCAAAAATGATTGGACTTCCTAAATAATTTTTTCATGCTTGATTTTATGATATTTTGGATATTTTATAATATTTAAAACTTTTAGGGGTTAAAAAAATAATTTTCCCCATATTTTGAGGGCCTTGGAAAGGTATTTCCATGCTTGGCCAAAAATAATAGGGGCGATTTTATGATATTTTGATTTTTAGGCTATTTTTTAATTATAAAAATTTTAAGGACTAAATTGTAAAAATCAGGAAAAAATTATTTCAAGGCCATCCAAGCTTGGTTGAGAGTTTCATAAACCCTTGGGAATGTGTTTTGTGTATTTTTAACATGTTGAAATATATTTCATGCACTTGTAACCTTTTTGGAACTTTTTGCAATTCTAGGAAATTTTAGGGCCAATTTGTAAAAATTTAAAAAAATTATTTTAGGATATAGGTGCTTGGTCGAATTGATTATGTCATTTTTGGTCTCATGTTGATTTTGGTATGTTTGGTGTTGTTTTGCAATATTTGAATCATGCAAGGACTAAATCGTGAAAGTGAAATTTTTTCCAAAGGTCATCCATGCTTGGCCGAATGCTTTATGAACCTTTAATAGTGTTTTTCACACTTTTTTTAACATGTTTGGATGCATGCATTCTATACCTTTTAGGGACATTTTTGTAATTTTTGAAAATTTAGGGACTTGTTTACAAAAAGGTGAACAAATTGTTCTAAGGCGAATGGTGTTTTGTCGAATACTTTCGATGATATTGGTATGTTTTCCATACTCAATTTGATGTGTTTGATAATTTATTTTGTGTTTATTTCATTTAGGGACTATTTCGTAAAGTTATAAAATTTTAGGGATCATTTAGGGAAACCTTGCATTTTAGAGTTAAATGGCATTCTTTTGACATTTTAGGAATATTTCTAGCATTCCTTCAATCCTCTAGTGGGGTATAAAAAATATTAAAACCTTTTGCATTCTTCTAGTTCATTGGTGGGGTATGAAATGTAATTTTGAAAAATTTAGAGGCCTAGTAGCAATTTTTGCATTGTAGGTTATTTTGATGTCCAACTTACCCATTAAGGTAAAATCATCGTATAAATTATTTTATGCTCTTTAGGGTTATATGATACTGTTTTACCTAAGGCATACTTTAAGGGTATTTTAGTAATTTATATTAGAACCAAGTCTTATGTGATCACCGGGATACTTATATGTCAAAGGTCCACAATAGGAATAGGTTCATCCTTTCATCATAATTTTAAGTCCTTTAAGATTCATCCTTTCACCAAGATAATTTTACCTCAGTGTCAAAGGTAAACCTTAGGGACATTTTACTAATTTATATTCAAACCAAATCCTATGTGATCACTAAGATACCTATATGTCAAAGGTGTAGAGTAGGAATAAGTTCATAGTTTATGATGTCACCAAGCCTTTTAGCATCACTATGATACTTTTATGTCGAAGATGTACTTTAGGGTATTTAGGATAAATTTTATTATATTCATAAAATTAGCATTTTGGAAAATTAAGGCAACATCTTAGAATTAAAGTAATAAGTGAAATGCCTCCTAGCATATAAGGGATTTTACAGATTATTTTAATAACGAGATATCCTTTTAACAATGAGAAAATTGAGATTTTTCAAATTTTGGAAAAATAAAACCTTTTGGAATCTTCTAGCTCTCCAGTGAGGTAGAAAATATATTTTGATTTATAAAAATTTTCACATTTCTCCGGCTCTCTAGTGGGGTTATGAAAAATAGGGTTAAAACTTTTTATGTTCCTCTGATCCTTCGGTAAGGTATGAGAAATATTTAGATTTTCAAAAATATTAGAAACCTAATTTTTCTCAAGTGAAATTATAAATTTATTTCATAAAATTTTTATTTTTGAAATATGAGAATTATAATTAAATGCTGAAAGTGGAAACCAAATAAATATCAAAAATTAAGTTGACATATGATTAATAAGGTGCTGATTGTCGTGTGTCATGAGAGGGGGTGATCCTTACTCATGAATGAAACTAACTCCCAACCCTATCATGCTATCTCTTGTATTAGTGTAGACCATGAAGATTGTTTTTAGGGGTTTCGTTAACCCTTGAAATATGACCTCTGGTAGGTGACCAATCTTATTTTGTCCAAACAAATTGGCGGTGACCCTAAAACAAATGGTTGTTTTGCAATGACAATTTATGTTAAGTCAATAAGTGATTCAGCTTGATGACTTGTCCTCAAACACAAAAATAAGAAAAATAATAATGATATCGCCCCTAAAAAATAAAAAAAAAAGATGATATATAGATATATAAAGGAATGAAAGTTGGGCTAGTAAAGATTTGCATCTAAGCCATGTTACAACAGTCAAGACTAAAGAAGTGAACGACAAAGGAACTTGCCATCTTATGGTAAACTTGGTCATTGGAAGAGAAATTACAAAAACTACCTTGAATTTTTTAAGGGTAAAAAGCTAAAGGGAGTTTTCTCCTCAGGTATAAGTTCACAAATTCATTTACTTTCTTTTGGCATAAAATACTTGATTATTGGCACTAAATATGTTTGACACATTGTACGGACCAATGAAAAAGACAAAGAGAAGGAAAAATAAAATTAGACAAAGGAGTTGGCAACTTGATTGGTATAGATCAAGCTTGCCAAATCCTTTTAAGAAACTTTAAAAAACTTTGATGATTTATTATTTTGAACATTAGATGTTTTTGTTTTGGCATTTTGGACCAATTATTAAGAAGTTTATTTAAATAAATGTTTTAAACATATATCTATCATCACTGGCATATGGATGCCATGCTCTTTAAATATCCTCAATAATTTTATGGTAGAATAATTCTACAACTTGGTTTACACATTTTATACTTGCTAATTAAATAAAACCTAATTAAAATTCAATTTCATTAAGAATTGAATTCTAGACAAGAAGTTTCACATATGAAGATTTAGTGGGAGCATTCTTGAACTATTAAAAACATTAATATTCATGAAAAGATTACACAGTTACCACTTGAATGTAATATTGGAAAGAGTTTCAACAAAAAGATTTCATTTTTGTATCCAAAATCCATCAAACAAATCATTTTGTCAAGGCTTGCAAAGGTGATTAGTTTTGAATCTTTAGCCATCACATTATAAGATGATTTTGATAGTTATTTGGAACGATTGAGCCATATGATTGGGATCATAGTCTTATTGTGATCCAAACTATTTAATGACTTCATAATAAAGGTTATCACCTATGAATTAGATATATACTGCTAGTGGAGCAATACAAATATTTCAAGTGCATATGGGAGATGCTGGTGTATGCCCTTAAGCCAATTAGATTAGACATGGAATACAAAGTCAATTAATTGTGTACATGTTATTATATTAAAGTGACAGGTTTTCCTTCATATTACTTGCATAATTGACAATCATGCGAACACAATTTGGATGAAGCCCTTGAAACACAATAGCCTTAAAAGATAGTAAACCATTACCATAATAAGATCCTTATACAGTAATACCATGTGTCTAAAAATGTTCCCAATCGTCATATTATCAAAACAGGCCATTGACAATGCATAAAGGCTAGTATATGCTAAGCCTCTACGCATTAGATTCAAGCAACGCTTTGATCTCATAGAAGTTAAAGTATATAAGTTACTTGGATAGCATATGGGTGCTTTTTTTACGGGAACAAGTTCATTAAGCACAGACAACATGGGAACTCCATTTGGTATTAGTCACTCAAGTATCTATGGAATATGTTTTCATGTGCCAGTCATATAAGTATTCCTTAAACTTGTAATACTTAGTCATCTTGTATGGGGAGGGTTCTACATTGATAGGTCCATAATAAATGGACACTAGTATTGGGTATAGGAAGATCCATATCATAGATGATGGATGAGTGATCCAGAGAGGTTTCTATTAGTATATGCCCTAGAGCCATTCTAATTGGATGAGGCTATAATAATTAGTAACGTAAACCAATCATTTTAGTTTGTGATTCAAGTTTTCCCTTCATGTTAGTGGAGTGATTTACACTTATACAAATACTAATTGGATGAAGCCCATGAAACGTAATGGCCTTGTAAAGTTAGTAATGAGTTATAATGATGAGATCCTTTTGCATCAAAGTCATGTTTCTAAAAACATTCCTAGTCATTGTATTATCAAGACAGGGCATTGAGAATACACAAGACTAACATATGCTAGCCTTTATGCATTTGATGCATCCAACTTTTTGATCTCATAGAAGTTGAAGTATAGAAATAAATAGTGGATGGCATATGGTTGCTTGTTTTATGAAAACAAGTGCACTGAACAAGGCCTATATGAGAACTCCATGATATAGGCCACTCAAGTGTATATGGACCATGTTCTCATGTGCTAATTATGTATATTAGTCCTTAAACTTGAAATACCATGTCATCTTGTATAGGGAGTGTTAAGATTTGATTCCATCACAAAAAGCCTAAAATAGACGGGTGCTTATAGAAAGATGGTATTGGATATGGCATGAACCATACAAAGGTGGATGAGTGATCCAGAGATGATTCACCATTCTAAGTAATATCGAAGGCATATTTTATTTGTTCTTAGCCTTGATTAACTTGATAATATTATTCGCTAATGCATAATGAATTTAGAAGAAATTGTTTCTCTATATTCATAGGGTTAACCAAAAGCTGAAGGAACTAGTATTGACTGATATATGAGTGGAAACTGCACCATGCTCATTGTCTCTTTGGAATATTTGGTGAAAGAAGCAAAGTACACTGAGAGGCTGGTTATTGAAAGTTCTTTAAAGAGGTCATATCAACTTGTCCTTTATACTAGGCGGCCATGATGCCTTGCTAAATACCAATCTTGGTCTACAAATATAAATACACTTAATTGGGTAATTACGTTTGTTGTTGTTATGATAGAAGCTTAATGGGTTGCAAACAATAATATGATCTATTAGATTAAAACTAGGATTTAATTACAACTTAATTAAATAAAAGGTATAATGAGATGGATTTAATTGAATAAGTTCAATTAAGAATAATTTAAGTCATAAATTAGATTTATGAAATCTTATTGGAGATGTCTTAATATGGCAATAAAAATAAGAATGTCTTATCAAGATAATGTCTATTTGCAGACACAATTTTAGGGATATTATTAAATAAAGCCAAATAATTGTATTTGGAAAAATAAATAATTATTTGACTATTATTTAATTAATTTTAAATATTATTTACATAAATTCAAATTGTTTTACTTGGATTAGAAAATTTAATTATTACTTAAATTATCTAACATATAAATTAAAGCGGCTAGGCTAAAAGCTCTAATAATTATCAAGTTAAGAGGGATTAGTTGTGAACTACTCCATGTTAGGCTTGCTAATGGGCTAGGCACTTGTAGTAGCTATCTTTGGTTTGCTAATGCTAAGGCCCAATCATGGACAAGGTAATTAAAATAGTTGTTATTAGGCTCTTAGACCCCACCAAAATGGCACCAACCTTGAGAATGGGTGGGACTAGCTTACAAGTTAAGCCTAATCTAGTTAACGTGTATTTAAATACATTATTAATGGTTTTTAGCTGATTAAAAGTATAAAAAAACCCTAGGCACCAATCGTTAGACTTTTCTAAAGGGGTTTGGTGTAACCTTATGCTTTTCTAAACCCTTTTTATGCAACTAAGCTTTTTTTGAGCGTTCATGATTTGTTCTTGACATAACGAAGGTAAAAGAACCAATTTTCTAGCATTCAGAGACTAATTGTTCACTAAAGTTGTAAAATTAGCCAAATCTTGAAATTTCTACTGTTATAAGCCTAATTGTGTCAATTTGTATTCTAGGTGGTTATAAAAGTGTTTTTGATCACAATAAATGATAGAAAAATAAGTTTTCTATCCTCAAGGAATCAACTAGAATTAAGAATTATGTTTTTTGGATCCATTTATTGGCATCAATGAAAAATAATTACTTCATTATGGAGCTATTTCTCCTTCTCTTTGGCATAATAGGCATGGGAGTTATCCCCAAATCACTTCAGATCTAAACCTGTTGGATATATATATATCTTTTGGTTTAGGCTTGAAAAGCTTTTTGGCTAGCACTAAAGAACCACTGAACCTTATCAAGGTTCCAATAGGCATTTATGGATCACCGCCAAAGGCAACAGACTTGGACTACTTTTGAACTTAAGAGAAGATCATAGTAATCAACCTACGGTGTGTACGTTTACGGATCAACATACCTAGAATTAGAAGTCTCTAAGTAGGTATGATTTCTATCAGATCTATGTTTTAAATTAGAATCAAATCACAGATACATCTTTTTATAAGATCTTAAGGAAATTCGAGTGTTTCTTTATTCAATTTTGCTATGAATGTTTAATTCTGATTAAATTTTTATGCCTACATTAATATCCATGAGCCCAATATTTCCTTTTAGATTAACCACTCTAAGTGACATTGGAGACATATCTCAAATGGTCTTGACTATGATTAATCAAATTAAAGTCTCTAGCAAAAGCATAGTGAATTATGAGGAAGGTTCTTTGTAGACTAATGATCGCTAACCTTAAGTTGAAATATCTAACATGAATTGAAGCATGAGTAGGCATTGTGATGGTATGTGCCCTTGAACCAATTGGATTAGGACATGGGATACATGGTCAAATAACAACATTCAAGTTACTAAGTTAAAGTAACATAGTTTATTTTAATGGCATGATTGATAGTTATGCAAACACTAGTTGGATGAAGCCCTTGAAACACAATGGCCTTGCAAAGATAGTAATGAGTTATGATTGTAAGATCCTAGGCATCAAAACCATGTTTCTAAAAATATTCCTACTCATCCTATTATGAAGACGGTGCAATACCAATACACAAAAACTAGTATATGCTAAGCCTCCATGCATAAAATGCATGCAACTTGTTGATCTCATAGAAATTAAAGTGCACGAGATACTTGAGGATAGCATATAAGTGCTACTTTTATGGAAACAAGGTCACTGAACATGGCCAGAATGAGAAGTTCATTTGGTATAAGTCACTCAAGTTTATATAGAAAATGTTCTCATGTATGTCAGAATAAGGCTGAGATATGAATCTTGATCAGTCAAAGTTAAAAAGGTAGGGTAACCCTCTTTCTTATATATATATATCATTATTTTTTATTTTTTAGAGGTCATTATTTTTTGTTATTTTTGTGGACCAAGTCATCAAGATGAATTGCTTACTTGACCTAACCTTAAGTAGTTATTATGAAATGATCATTTATTTTGGAGTTGACACATATCTATTTTGGCTAGTTGAGATTGGTCACTTACCAGAGTTTATATTTTGTGGGTTATGAAACCCTTAAAAACAAACTTTAAGGTCTATGATAATACTAAATGTCACCTAAAAGGGTTCAAGAGTTGATTACAATTACAAGCAAATATCGATCCCTTTCATGAGGCCTAATAATCGATACCTATTAATGACTTGTTTACTTAAATCTGATTCTTATTCAATTTCAGCATCCGATATTTAATTATAATTCCTATATGCAAAAATAAAATTTTATGTAATGAATTTATTATATATTATTATTATTTTATTTAAGAAAATCAAGTTTTTAATATTTTTTAAAATCAAAATGTTTATTATACCCCATTGAAGGACTGGAGGAACACGAAAGGTTTTATGATTATCTTTTTCACACCCATCAGAGAACCTAAGGAGTACAAAAGGTTTTAAAAATCAAAATATCTTTTGCATCCTACTGGAGGATCAAAAGAATGTGAAAGGTTTTATTTTTATGAAATTAAAAAAATCCTTATTTCTTCGTTTTTAAAAGAATATCTCATTATTAAAATAATTTGCAAAACCCTTTCATATGCCATGAGAAATTTCACACGCTATTTTAATATGGAGACATTCCTTAGTTTTAAAATTCCATTTTTATAAGAAATAATAAAAATTTGTCTAAAAACCTAGTTTTGATGAAAAATAAAAAACTAGACTTTAAGAACTTGGATTTAGTCAAAAAGATCAAAATGTTCCTTAAAGTATACCTTCGAGATAAAAGTATCTTGGTAACTTTAAAGGACTCGGTTCTAAAATGACATTATTAAAATTTCCTTATGGTTACCTTTAATGTGAAAGTATCCTAGTAATCCTAAAAAAGCACATGATCAAAGCCCATGATAAGAAGGTCCAATCTAAAAAGTTTCGAGAAGGTGATCTGGTGCTTAAACAAATTTTCCCGATACATAAAGATACTCTAAGAAAATGGACCCTAAATTGGGAAAGGCCATACGTGGTGAAACATGTATTCTCTAGAAAAGCTCTAGTCTTAACTGAAATGAATGGTAGCAACCTACCTAACCTCATAAATTCTAATTTTGTTAAGAAGTACTATGCTTGAAAGGACTTTAGGATGAAAACCTAAAAAGGCATCCTATTAGCCTCTCAGCTACCACTCACAAAAAATCCAAAAAAAGAACCAGCTTAAGTTGAAAACCTGAGAGGCGACTTAAGTGATAAAACCTCTTCATTCAAACAAAGCTAAGCCCAAACTATTGTTAACCCAAAACCAATCTTCGTTATATTCATAGGTCTAACCAAGATACCAAGTCATGGCCTAACCCATCTGTTCTATATTGACCAACACCACCGAAGCCTCATCCATACCTGCATGTGAAAAATGGAAACTACCAACTCTAAGGCCTTCATCCCACTATAGGGCAATCTAAAGGATCTTCTAATGAGTCACTAGCACTAAAAGAATCAATTGCTCGAAAGAAATCTCTAAAAACACTCAATGAAAAATTCATGTCATCAGCGTCAGAGCCAATTGACCAAGAAGACTTCTTATATCTCTTTTGTATTTCAAAAATTTTCACAATTTTATAAGTTTTTTAGAACTTGTACCTTCTTTCTTTGAATGAAAATACAATTATTTGATTTCTTGCATAAACTTTTTGTAACCTGTCATTCCATGTTGCATCATGTTTATCCTTTAATTGATAATGCTTAATAAATGGACAAAACTGATGATAAGATTTCCTGGCATTACTTCAAAAGATAAAACCTTGCATGAACTTTGTTTCATGTTTAAATACCAAGAACAAACTCTTAGGGCTACAACCAATCTTACTCTAAGACCCCATATCTTAAAAGTTTACTCAAAACCTCTTTATAGTTAGTGGTTATGGACCTTTTGTACCTTCAAAAAAGGGATAACTTTGACATTTAAAGCCTCTAAAAATTTAAAGCAAGATTGATGAACCCTGCGCAAAAGACCACCTCACCAAAGCTGAAGAAAGCCCAAAACCAGCCATTAGATTAGGCTTTTAAAGTTATCACCCTTGCATCATTTAGGTAGGCATTTGTATTTCCATGCACTATGCATCATTTAACATCCTATGGGTATCAGCTCTCATACAAAAGTCAAATTTATAGGGAACCTAAAATTTTCAAAAACTTTAAAAGACCTAAATCCTTAAAGAGTAGGATACTTAAAGCCCATATAAACTGATGGCAACTACCTACCTTAGTTTTCAAAGAGCAGGACTCTTACCTACTTCAGTCTTTAAAGAGCAGGACATTTAACAAGGCCCACATAAGTTGGTGGCACCTACCTACCTCAATCCTAAAAGAGTAAGATGATTCCCTATTTCAAAGCCCACACAAGCTGGTAGTAACTACATACCTCAGTCCTTAAAGAATAGGACGCTTCCCTACCTCAAAGCCCACATAAATTGGTTGCAACTGCCACCTTATTCCTTAAAGACCAGGATGCTTATCAAAGCCCATACAAGCTAATGGCAACTAACTATCTCAATCTTCAAAGAGCAGGATGCTTATCAAAGCCCATACAAGTTGGTGGCACCACATAACCTACCTCAGTCCTCAAAGAGTGGGACATTTTCTTAACTTAAAGCCTACACAAACTGGTGGCACGTACCTACCTCATTCCTCAAAGAGCAGGACACATATCTATGCATACACAAGCTGGTAGTAACTACCTACCTTAATCTTCAAAGAGCAGAATGCTTATCAAAGCCCACACAAGCTGGTGGCATTTGTCTACCTTAGTCCATGAAAAGCTTGACATCTATTTTCACTTACCTTAAAGCACACACAAGGTGGCACTTGTCTACCTTAGTTTACTTACCTTAAAGTAGTTTGGGATAATTGAACAACCCATTAACCATGCCAGTAAATAGAACATGAGACTCAAGATCAAGGTTTAATACTAAAACGGATTTTTTTTTGAAAAATAAACTTATTTCATCATGAAATCCATAGTTGAAATGTTGACTTACTAGTGGGAGACCAATTTAATAAAGTAGTAAGTCCATGTTACTCTTTATCTATTAAAGGTAACATAAACTTAACTTCAAGATATTTCTAAAAATCAGTTTGTAAGAAACAAGCAAGCATTTTAATGGAGATATCATAAACAAAATACATCCCATACATTTTGACATTTTGACATATATAAACATGCAAACATGCAAAGATGACATTTTGACATGGAAATAGGTGACATAGATGTAAGAAGATAACAAATAGGATGCATGGAGATAATATAAACATGTTTATACAAAGGAATGGACGTTGGGGTTGTCAAGATAACATTTTTATTTCATGAGCCTCCTTAAAACATAACAAAAATATTTAAACATGCCTAAGACACATTAAAGTGACCATTTAAATATGAAATGGATATATGAATATGGAAGAAAACTGGCAAAAGATGTATGAAAATAGGTTGTATGATGATGAAAATAAAGCATTGTTAGTTTACATATCTAACAACATCAAGATGTTAAGAGGGTCATCAAAATCCTAAGACTACCACAACTAAGGCAACAAAAATGCATGAGAGTATTATAAGGGTCATGGCAATACGAAAGGCTTACTAAAATGAAATGGATGATCAAAACAAAAAATATATGGAACAATGTAAAAAAAAGTACCAACAAAAGCTTGAAGTTTCTTCCTTTTTTAAAGCATTAACTTTAAGCTTAGTTCTTTCATTTTTTTACTATTGTTTAGCAAGAAAATGGTGAAAAGAAGAAGCTTTATGGTAATATGGTTACTGATGAGGTGTTTTGAGAGGAATGTGTATGAAAGGTTGAGTTTTTGAAGGTATTCTAGTGCTGGTTTTGGGGAGCCACAGGAATGGAGGTTGGTTGAGGGTAAAAGGTAATGGAATAGTATTGGTGAGTTATTAGAGTTGGAGATGATGGATGGTTTGTGGGGATGGATGAAGAGCTTTCTAAGACTGCTAGAGAGCTTTTTTTATAGCTAAAATTTTTTCCCCAAGATAGCTAGTAGTGTTTTTTTATTGTTGAAAGGTCTCTCTTTTAATCTAATGCTCAGCCAATGCCTTTAGAAGACAAGGCACAGATTTTTTTTTTATTTTTCTCTCCTTGACCAAGGAACATCTCTAGCTACCATGTTTAGTTGACTCATTTCTTATTGGTTCTGCCATGCTGAGCAAGAAGGCTAAAAGGTTGTGACAACTTGTAACTATAGATACGCTTGCCATACCCTCTCACACCCATATATCTTATAAAAGTGACCTTTGTTATTAATTGCTTGGGCTCCAAAAATTTGTCTAAATTCATTAATGAACCTATAGTTGGGGTTTGCAATGTTTTATGATAGTTTCTTGGGGCAAAACAATGTTTAAATTGTATTTTTGATGGCTGAAAAGTGGCTCGAACTAAGCAAAAATGCCTTAGTGTATCGATACAAAACATGTTGTATCGATACTCAATGTACTTTTTACTCTTGAGTATCGATACAATGAGTTGTGTGTGGATATTAAGAACAAAAAATGTTTTTAGTCTCATGACTTAGAGGCCTATATCGATACTCATGCTTGTGTATCGATACATTTGGCCAAAAGTTACAACTTTTGCTACTGCCAAGGTCTGCATCAATACAAACATGCCAGGTATCGATACCAAACCTTCTTGTATCAATATTACATGTGAAACCGTAAAGGCCTTGTATCAATACTTACACCCTAATATAACTTGTACATACCGGTGGCTTCTTAATTTATCTTAACTTGGTCACAAACAATGGGAAATTGATTTCTGTATTCATTTGAATAACCTTGGTAACACCATAAAAAATGGCCTTTGATGCCTCATTTTTATATTTTTCCTTAACATGGCCCTTAGGCATTTTAGACCTTCCCCAAAAAGTTTTTTTGTAGTCATCCACTAGTTTTTATTTCTATTTTATGATTTTATCATCTTTTACCTAACTCTTAGGATGCCAAAACCTGGTCGGACAAAATAAGGTGTCTACATTTCATGTCAAAAGTATACCCTAGGGATATTAGGTAATTTTCCTAAAATCAAGTCTTAGATAGTAACCAGGATGTTTTATACCAATGGTGTATATTTAGGATAGGTTCATCCAGTTCTCATAATTTTAGCACTCGCTAAGGTTATCGGGATACTTTCATGTCAAGGTATACCCTAGAGGCATTTTGGTAATTTTTTTCACTGAGATGCTTTTATGCTGAAGGTGAATTTTGGGATTAGTTTAGCCTTCCTAGATCATTTTAAGGTCTATTAGGGTTATCGAGATACTTTTCCATTGAAGGTATACCCTAAAGGCATTTTGGTAATTTTTTTATTAGGACGCTTTTATATCGAAGGTGAACTTTTCAGATTAGGTTGCCTTCTTAGATCATTTTAATGTCTATTAGGGTTACTAAGATACTTTCACATCAAACTTATACCCTAAGGGTATTTTGGTAATTTTTTCACTAAGTTGCTTTTATACTGAAGGTGAATTTTTAGTATTAGTTTAGCCTTTCTAGATCATTTCAAGGTCTATTAGGGTTCTTGGGATACTTTCATGTCGAAGGTATATGCTAGGGGCATTTTTATAATTTTTTTAGTCTAGTATTAGATAAGCATTGGATGCTTTTAGGTCGAAAGTGTATATTTAGGATAGGTTTGCCCTTTCTCAATCATTTTTGAGTTCTTTAGAGGTTATTGAGATACTTTTATGTAGAAGGCATACTCTAGAGGTATTTTCATAATTTTGCATTAGAACCAAATCCTATATGAAAATTAGGATATTTTCATGTCAAAAGTAGACATTAAGAATAGGTTCACCATATTAGGTCATTTCTAGGTCATAGAGTCTATATTTTTAACAATAAAATTATTTTTATAAATAAAGCAATGTTTCCTAAGTAAATTAATACGTAGGATTCCTACCAGAATACGTGAGAAATTTTATAAATTATTTTAATAGCAAGATATCATTTTCAAATAAGAGGCTAGGATTTTTCAATTTTAAAAAAAATAAAACCTTTCGTATGCTGCATGGTTTTCTAGCGGGTATAAAAGAAAATGATAAAAATCTCTATGTTCTCTTGGTTCTCTGAGAAGGTATGGAAGAAATTTTGATTTCCGAAAACATTAAACTCGGCTTTCCTAGAATAATAAATTTTTTTAATAAAATATTATAGGAATTATAATTAAATATCAAATATTGAAATTGAATAAAAAATTAAAATTTAAGTTAACACACGATTAATAAGGTATCGATTGTTGGGCATCATGAGAAGGTCGATCCTTACTTGTGATTGTAACTGACTCCCGGACCCTTTCATGTAATTTTTGGTATAAGCGTAAACCTTGGATTTTGTTTTCATGGGTTTTGCAACCCTTGAAAGTATAAACTCTGGTAGGTGTCCAATCTCACTGAGCTAAAATAAGATTGGCGATGACTCCAAAAAATAGTTATTTTGTAATGACTATTTAGAGATGTTGAGTGAGCAATTCACCTCGATAACTCAGTCCCTAGGTATGAAAAATAATATTAATGACGATATAGACCCCTCAAAATAAAAGGAAATAATTATATATATGGATATTTATATATAAATAATGGATACACTCGTTATTTTAAGTCGGGCTGGTTAGGATTTGTATTCGGGCCATGTTGCAATAAGAAAGAAAAGGATAGATAGGCCCAAATAAAGTGTTTAAAAGTAATTGAATCAAGGATCATTTCTCTTTAGAAGAATTTCCATCGAGCATAATTTCCAAAAGTAATCTTCATTTCTTTATCTCTTTTTTCTTTTTCATTTTCCTTTGCTTCTCTTTTTTTCTTCATCTTGTTCTCTTTATTCTTTAATTTATAGGAACTTAAGATTTGAACTCTGAATTGATCTTTAATTTTGCTTTGTGATAACAGATTTATTCTTCTTGTAACTTTAAAGCAAAGTTTGCTTTTTTTGATCTTGAAGCTTTGTTTCATCTTGCCCCTCAACATGGAAGGTGATCCTTGATTAGGGTTTAAATAAAGAATAAATCATCAAGCTTAAAAGGAACTGCGAAGCACATAATTTTGTATTCTGCAAAAAGATAGAGAAAGATGGTCATTTTTCATTTTAAACAAAGCCATTTAAATTGACAAGCATTTCCTAAAGAAAAAGGATGGTTTTCTTTCTAAAATCATTTTGAGCACCTCAATAATAAGATGTTTCAGTCAATTTTTTTGGAAATTTTTTCTTTTTTTTTTCTTTTCATTTCTGTTCTTCCAACATTTTGGCTTAATAGATGCCCTTCAACATCATTAGCTTCATGCCCACCAATGAATTTTGGTTTTGGTTGATCCTGTAAGAAATAAATTAAATTAACACAGGGAACACCTTGAATTTCATATATTATTTATTGGCCATTGGATTGAAAAGGTTTTATCCCAAAGGAAAATGTGTTTTTGGCTAATTTTCATTTTATTTTTTGCTAAATCAAGGATTTGGAGAAATGTCATGGAAGTTGTGGTAAAAGGTTGCTCAGATGTTTTTGGGAGATCTCATAATACTATCATTACTTTAACACATGTCAAACTATCAATAATTAATCTTTTATTTGCTTAACTTGTTGTTTGACTCTATAAGAATCCAAAAAAGGAAAATTGGGTTTGAAAGGTCTATAGTTGAATTTCTAGGTTAATCATATAAATAGAGGTGAATGATCTTTTTGATAGACTTTAATATAATGGTGATCACCAATCTAATTAAAACCTCTAAAACATGATCTCACTACCAAGATATTGGAAATTATTAACAAAATTCAAGGCCTATGACAAGAAGCACAATATTCATAAATTCATTTTAAAATTCATAGTTTCTAAAAAGAAGGATACAAAGGTTTAAAGTTAAGAGGAGGACTGCCTCTGTTTGGCATACTACCATAAAGTCAATGACTCTTAGGCCAAACATCCTGGATAGGCATCCACTGGCTTTTGAAATTTTACCAAGTCAACATCCTTGAAGGTCTGTACTTTGCTCTTCAATGCAATATAGCTCAATGTAGAATGACTTTTACACTTTGATGATACTCATAACAGATTATACCATTTTGAGTAAGCAAGTTTTCTACGGTTTGTTAGGACAACAAAGATCACCCTATTTTAAATAAGAAAAGGAAAGAGCTCAGATTAGGAAATTAGTGGGGTGTGGTACACTTTTGTCCTTTTTTTTATGCTTCTGAGAATCACCTTAATTGTCTTTTGGGTCTATTCACCTTTTAGAACTCTAAGTTAAAAGAGTTTATATAAAAGGTTGCATTGCAAAATATGCAGACGAACCTATTGAGACCATTGAATGATAAAAAATTAAAGGTGAAGATGTAGTCCTAATGGATTTCTTTGCTTTCTTGAATTTTTATGATCTTAGCTTCTATTGTCTGCAACAGGTTGGCATTTATCACTTTCTCATCTGACATATGTTGCCTGGTTGGTGCCAATGATCCTTTCAATTTGTATGGCATGTTTAATTCTTTTTAGAGCAAACAAAACTCTATAAATTTAGAAAAAAATTCTCGACCAACTTGTCATAGTACGAAATTGGTAGGATAACCATGAAATAAGCATTTATTTTCCTTATTGATAAGGAATGGTTAAATGCGTGAGGTTACAGCTTTTTATCTATAGGTATATTCTCTATAACTCTTTTTAGGATTTTTTTCTCATATTGTTCTTCTTCTGAAGTAATTTCCAACCTATGATCACATTGTCATAGAAAATACTTGAGCAAAATCCCTCTATGTACTTACATGGCCTCTTTCTAATTGGAAATGCCATTCCAGTGCTGCCCTGTCAGACTTTCAGGAAAAATCTGAATGGATAATTTTTCAGCTTCGATATACCTAAACATTCTATAGCAATATGTCATTAAATGTGCCTTGAGTTATGCATATACTTTAAACTTTAGAATTTTAAACTTTGGCGAGATAATTAAATCTGGCACTAGGCTGAGATTATCAACATTAACATTACTTTAGAGCTCATCCCCTTCTATGGCTTTTAACCTTTTTTCTAGAAGCTATTACTTCCCTTTTTTGATCTCTGTTTTCGCCTACCCTTTGCCCTTCTGTTTATGCCTTTCTTCTTTGTCAATGCTAAGAACTGCCAACCCTCCTTTAGCAGTTATGGTTCTCGCATTTACTTTTTTAAGAAGGTGTTAGGGTTAACAATGATGACTACTAGTTGATTAATTGTAAGGACATTTTGTTGCACATTTTAGGTATTTGCCAACTATGCATCTGAGCATTAGTTGGCTGTCTTTCAACTAGTATCCCATGGGTCTGACAATAAGAGTATCAATAGCAATTTTTGGCTATTAGTGAACTGGCTCCTTTGCTATTAGGAATTCCATTATGATTTATGCTTACCGTTTTTCTTGTCTTTTTATCATGGCCTCTTAGGCTTCATGATCACTTTTCTCTACCCTTTGTAAATGTATCGAGAGTTCATCTTCCATGCTTAATAACGTTTAAATATCCTGACACTCCTAGTTTGAAAGAAAAAAATTCTTTAAAAGAACTCCTAAATCTGAGAAAACATTCATTTTGCCCCTTACCCTTAGGAAATATGTCATGAATACATGTATGAATGTGCATATATGAATGCGTAAGAGGATGAAATTAATGTAATGTCAAATAAAAGTGTGTGAACAAATATATACAAAGGATCTATCATTAGAAAAAGCTATTTCAAAATAAAAATAAGGCATTATGGTGCATTATGAAGTAATAATCCATCTTTTTGGGTGCCATCCATCATCACCTTATGTATTTATTATAGTAAAATAATATACAAAGAAAAAGAAAAAAAGGTTAGTACAAAAAACTAAAAATTAATGTGAGAAAATTTTTCCCTAGATAGACCTTTTTAGGGCATTACAACAATTATTGGGGCAGATGGAAAGGCCTTATCGCTAGCAATAATTTATAAACATCATTGTCTGACCTACCCATCTAGAATGTATGGCTAAGATCACATAATGGCTTGTAAGGTAAAAAAAAGTAATCATGCTACATGTGGGGATGTTTGTTCATCATCATTTGATATCTAAATTAAAGTAATGATGATATTTTCTGAGGTGAAACAAAGATTTTACCATATATGAAAAAGTTCACTCATTATTGCCTAATTTACATGTTCATAACAAAACATAAAAGGGAAAGGGTACAAAATGTTCCCCCCTTGTGTACCTAATTTGGTAGTCTTTAAAACTAGTTATGGCATAAACTTAGTGAGGCCTTTACAATTCATTACATAAAGTTTAGGTTGTACATCTAATAAGTTCTCGAATTGCTCCCCAAGCTTAAAAAAACTAACAAGGTACTTTAATCCTTACCCATCACAAGTTTATGTCGAAAAAGGTTTAATTCGAGTGGGAGTATCATCCATGTCCATAATGAGGTTAACACCTCGTGTAGGCATAGGAATTTACAATTATAGGTTTTTCACTAACCTTGATAGAGGCTAACACCTTAGAAGGTAGAGTTACTTCACCTCCTCCTAAAATATTGGTTAATGTATGCCCCCCTTCATATGCCTAGAAGAGAGCCTAATGCATATGCATGTGCACATTGTGTATAGGGGATCGAATAAACCTTTTATGAGTCAACTCGTTCAACAATAAAAAAAATATCTTAAATGCCCCATAAAAATAACACTCCAAAGGAAACAAAAGGATTAGTAAAAATATGAATAATATATACTGGAATTTTCCATATGAATAAATGAAAAGGTTCTATTTTGAAAAATTTAGTTATCACATGATTAATTTTAGGCTTGACTCTCGAACTAGCCTTATTGGAGTGTAAAACGGTCACAATATAGCCGCGATATGAATCTTAACCAATTAGATTTAAGAGGTAGGTATACCCTTCATTCTTTTACATATATATATATCATTATTTTATTATTTTTTAGGGGCCGTATCATTATCATTTTTTCTTAGTTTAGGAGACAAAGTCGTCGAAATGAACTATTCACTTGACGTAACACTAAATACCTATTACGAAATGACTATTTATTTTGAAATCATCACTGATCTATTTTGGCCAGGTAAATTGGTCATCTATCAGTGTTCATATTTGAAGGATTATGAAACCTTTAGAAACAAACTTCGAGGTTTATGATAATACCAAAGATCTCCTAAAAAGGTTCAAGAGTCGGTTATTATCACAAGTAAGGATTAATCCATTTCATGATGCTCGATTATTGGTACCTTATTAATTTCATATTTACTTAAATCTTATTTTTATTCTATTTTAGTATCCGATATTTGATTATAACTCCCATATATCAAAATAAAATTTTATGTAACAAATTTATTATTCCATTTTAGAAAATTGAGTTTTTAATATTTTTAAAAATCAAAATGTTTATCGTACCTCACCAAAAGACCAGAGGAACACGAAAGGTTTTATGATTATCTCTTTCACACACCACCAAAGAGTTAGAGAATATGAAAGTTTTTAAAAATTAAAATATCTTTCATAGCCCAACGGATGATTAGAGGAATACAAAAGGTTTTATTTTTACAAAATTCAAAAAATCTTGATTTTTTCATTTTTAAAAGGATATCTCATTATTAAAATAATTCGGGAAACATCTTCCATATGCTGGGAGACATTTTGCCTACTATTTTAATTTGGAGATAGTGTCTTAATTTAAAAAAAATTCAATTTTATAAGAAATAATAAAAATTTGGCAAAAGATCGAGTTTTGATGAAAAGTACGAAGCTAGACTCTAAAGTCCTGGATTTGATCGAAAATACCAAAATGTCCCCTAAAGTACAAACTTCAACATGAAAGCATCCCAAAAACTTTAAAGGATTCAATTCTAAGCTAAATTATTAAAATGTCCCTAAGATATTGCTTTGATGTGAAAGTATCCTAGCAACCTTAAAAGACTTGATGACATCATAAAAGAATGAACCTATTCCTACATGCACCTAGCATGGAAGCATCCCAGTGATAACATTAGACTTGGCTCAAATATAAATTACTAAAATGTCACTAAGATTTACCTTGAAAGTTAAAGTATCCTATAACCCTATAAAACACAATATTATCTTAAAAGAATGAACCTATTCTTACTATGCACATTTGACATAAAATTATCCTAGTGATCACATAGAACATGATTCTAAGGTAACTATTAAAATGTCCCTAAGGTCAACCTTTGATGTGATAATATCTGATAACCCTAAAAGACTTAATAACTTCATAAAAGGATAAACCTATTCCTATTATGCACCTTTGACATAGAAGTAACTTGGTGATCATAAAGGACTTAGTTCTAGGATAAATTACTAAAATACCTCTAAGGTACACTTTTGACATATAGGTATCTCGGTAACCCTAAAGGACTTGATAATGATATTTGTTATGATTTTACCTTAAATAGGTAACTTAAATATCAAAGATGACCTAAAACGCAAAAATTACTAATAGATCCTTAAAATTTAAAAATCACGTTTTAACCCTAAAATGGTTAAAAAACAAAAAATATTCCTAGGATGACCAAAATACCCTAAATAGGTAATATTATGTGAGCAATGTCCTTTTTAACCCTAAAATATTAGGTTTTCCTAATAGACTCCAAACTTTTCTAACTTTGCAATATACTTCTTACCATAAATAAAAATTATACAATTGTATTAAACACACCAAAATCAACATGAAAAACATACAAAAAATTACAAAGACTATTTAGCCAAATGCCTTTGGCCTTGGAACTTGTTTTCAAGGGTTACAAATAAGTCCCTAAATTTTTTAAAATCATGAAATGACTTTTAAAAGATAAAAATACATGATATGCACTTAAACATGTCTAAAATGCATGAAAAACATCCCTAAAAGACCCATTATGGATTCAGCCAAGCTTGGATGGCATTGGAAAAAAATTTACACCTTTTGTAATTTAGCACCTACATTTCTCAAAATTATAAAATAGCTTAAAAATCAAAATATTCACAAATAAATACATATACAGTTCGACTAGCAAGGGAAATAACCATCCATGGCCTTGAAATTTTTAGTAAAATAATTTTTATGTCCTTGTGAGTTTCAAAAATGAAAAAATAGTCCAAAATATCATAAAACAAGGCATAAATTCCATCATCGGCCATCATTATATTTGGCTAGCCCTCAAAACCAACTAAAAATAGTTTTTTCTTCATGTGTTTTCATGAATATCAACATAAATATATGCCCTAGTTTCAAATATACAAGAAGAACTCATAAAAAATAATGAACATATTAAGATATTTCATCAACAATTAACATGAAACCACCAAGGAAACTAGCACAGAATTATATAGATAATATCATTTCTATTAATAGATAAAATTTTTTAGGGTAAAAATTAAATTGTTGCTGCTAAAAATCAAACATAACAATTAAATCAAGAAAATTGATCACGGCCTGCATACTTGTCCTTTCAACATGGATCAAAATCCATGAGCAAAAGCATGATTTTAGCTTGCTAAAGGAAAAATATGAATGAAATAAATAAAAGCTAAAAATTTTCTAAACGTTTTTACCTTAAAAGTGTGAAAAACTTGATTTTTTTTCTTAAGTGTTTTGACTATTTTTTGGAAAACCCTTTTTCACACTTGAAGCATCCTCTCCCATTTGTAGGGGAAGGAATTTGACCAAGGTGAGGAAAAATCCCTTGGCCAAAAATCAATTTTATTTTAGTTATTATTTTATTTTTTCATGGATATTTGTAAATTAGGATAAGCATTCATTATATTGCCATGTATTATTAGCCTAGTCATCATTATGACTCATCATCTTGATGATTATCAAGATAAGATCACCTAATAACATAGTTAGAATCAAACTAAATAGGTTAGGGAAAAATTGAAGTCCAACTAGATTTGTTTTTATCAAACTAGCTTATAAAATTCAAAAATTACAAATAAAAATTAAAATAAATAAATATAAACAAAAATTTTAGAAATGAAAGAAATAAAATAAATAATGAAAAGTTTTGATTGAAAGTTTCAAACTCGTAACAAGAAAAATTCTTATGGAAAAATTGGTATATATGAAAATTTTAATAAAAATGAACTAAAATTTCAAAAAAGTACACCTAAGCCAATTTAATGAATATGTTAAAATATTTAAAATTTTGAAATCTAAAAAATTTTATAGATAAGAAAAAGTTCATATTTTGAAACTGAGAATATTCTAAAAATACGATCAAATAAAAATAAATTAACAACACATTATGTAGAATATTAAATTATTAAAGGAATAAAATGAAAACCTAAAATTTGAAACAAATTTTATTAAAAAATTTCACAAGCATGACACTCGTGGTATTCTAAAAAATTCAAATTTAATAAATAAATTTGACAACTTAGCACTTTGTGGTATAAAATGCCAATATAAGGTTTTTTTTGAAGATTTTTCATTTTCAGGGTAAGTATTGACATAATTACTACATAGGCATTGGTAAAAATAAATGACAGCCAACTCCTAAAATTTCACCAAAAAATCATGAAAATTTCCTAAAATTAGGAAATTTGACTAGTATGCAAAAACAAATTTCAAATTTTCATAAGCTAAAAGCTAATTTCTTACCTTAATATTTGTCTTTTTTATCTGAGATTTGTTTTTATGACCCTCAAAATGGTGATTTTTCTATTATGTTTACGAGCGACCATTATGTATGATTGATTGGGTCTTAAAAATGCCTAGTCCACTTGGAAGAGGCTGATCCCCACTAGGATGATTACCTAATTATCGATCTCGAATATTTTAGGATTACTAAGGAATGGGCTCAGATAAAATTAAGTGTCTACAATGTGTCATTCGTGTAGGTTAATCTTTAGACTTGTGATACTGCATCATCCTATATGTGGAGTATCATACTTAGAGATCATTATGAATGGGTCCATAATGGGTGGATGCCAAAATAAGGTTGGTTTTGTGTATGATATGAAACATGCTAAACATGAATGAGTGATCTAGAAAGAAGTCACCACTTTGAGTGACATTGGACGCATATCTCAAGTAATCTTCACTATGGTTAATTAGATTAAAATCTCTAGCTAGAGTACAATGAATTATGAATAATAGTTCCTCATAGATTCATGATCATTACCATGAGTTAAAGGTTTACGTAAACACTCCATCATGCTTATCCATAATCTGGGCTATATGGTGAAAGGGCTATAGGACACTGATAGGCTAGTTTTTGAAAGGTTTTAAAGAAGTCATACCTATTTCTATCAACATTTGAGTGGTCATGATATGTTGCTAGATCCCTCTCATGATCTATGAACATAATTAATAAGATTATTTATGTTCATTGCCAACATGTTGGGAACCTAATGGGTGACATACAATAAGACAAAATTATTGAATGTGTCTAGTTAAGTTTGACTTTATTAATAAAAGATAATTATTAACAAAAGATAAATTGAAAAGGACTTAACTGAATAAGTTTAATTAAGAATAATTTAAGACATGAACCAGATTTGTGAAATCTAATTAGAGATGTCTTAAAAGGTAATAATGATAAGAAAGTCTTATCAAGAAAAATGTTTAAGTGTAGACATGGCTTTGAGCAAAAATATTAAATAAGCCAAATATCTGTATCTAGAAATTAAATAACTTATTTGATAATTGTTTAATTAATTATTTAATATTATTCACATGAACTAAAATTGTTTTACTTGAGTTAAAAATTTAATAGTGGATTAAATTAACTAACATCTGAATTAAGGTTTGGGCTAAAAGTCCTAAATTAGTAAGATAAGTGAATTTAGTTGTGAACTACCCCAAGTTGGGCTTGCTAATGGACTTGGAGCATGGTATAGCCATCTATAGGGTGTTATTAGGCTACGTATAACTATTAAGGCTTAATCTTGGACAAGCTATAACTAAAAATACTTTTAATTGGGCTATTAGTAACCTTAAAAGTGGTGCCACCTATAGGTTTGTTTTTAATGGGTCCAATTCACTCATTGAACATTTAAACCTAATCCAAAAGGCTTATAAATATAATGTTAGATCCTTTTGAGGGTATGTTGGCAATGAGAAAACCTTAGGCAAGAATCTTTAGATCTCTTTAAAACTAGTCATGCCAAACCCTTACTTTTTTGAACCAAGATTGCGCAAATCAAGATTCTAAGTGATCAAAAATTGTTCTTGATTGTTGTAAAATCTTCTATCTTAGTGGAATTAATAGAATCAAAAATTGTGATCTTTGAGTTTGTTTTCTTGGATATGCACGAAATAGCCATCTTCTTAAAGAGTTATTTTTAGCTTCTTCTTTGTGCCAAAGGTAAGAAATTATTCATAGATTTTCTTGGATTTGAACTATTGGCAAGTTAATTTTTGGTTATGACTTGAAAAGTCATCTAGCTAGTACCAAAAACCACCAAGCCAAATATGGTTTCAATTGCTGCCTGTGTGGATCACCATTGGAGGTAGGGCGCTTAAACTACTTGATATTTTAGATTAGCTCTCAAAAAGCTTGTTGATTTAGTTTTCGAAATATTTTGAATTTGTAAAACTCAAGATTATGATATAATCATATGGTTGATTAAATTCATGTTTACCACATGTAAAACCCTACCTAACAAATCTATAAGGAAATCTAACTTTTTTGTGTTTATTGTTTTTGCTCTGCATATTATGTTTTTAAAATTTTTAAATGCTATTATTGCTTGAGGTCAAACTTAACTAGGAATACGGATTCATACAAATGGTATCATAGGTTTTATATTACATTTGGTTAGTATAGTCTAATTCATGGCAATTGATATTCGATGTCACATATATAGTTTATAAGTTTTAGCCCTTAGAATTTTGTAAAACATTTTTTATAAATTTTTCTTAATTCCAGATAACATGCTTAAAAGGTGTATTAATCATTATTAAAATGTTTACTAATTAATAAAATTGATTTTTATTAATTTAGATTGAAAACATGTTGAATCATTGAAACCCAAAGACTTGTCCTATGATTTGTAATTTCTTATTGGATTTTTCTTATTAGTTTTTTTTGTTATAAAACCTGATTTTATTTTATAATGTTCATAAAAATTAATTTTAAATTAAGGAAATATGTTTTACTACAAAAAAACATAATCTTGGATTATCTTGGTTAAATCGCATAACTTGTTCTTGTATGGTAACTTTGGATGGATTCTTGCTCCTAATTGCACCTTGAAATCTTTATGGTAGAGTTCCATAGATTGCTACATCTAGGACAGCAAGTTAATCAAAGAACATGTGATTCTTGAATGGATTTTGGTTGCTAAAAATTAAGGCATGTTAATGTCGTGCCATAGGGAAAATGTTCCCATGATTTACGATTTGGATGGCAATTAGTTGTCATCATGTTTACTACATTAGCTTGGATTTTGGCATCATCTTGATTGAATTTAAAGCATCTAAAATCAGTATCTTGAACATCCTCCAAGGACATGGATTTTGAGTTTCAATGCTAGGGCTTGCAGCAAGGTAATGCTACTTCTTAAGTTTTCTTAAAACTTGTGATTAGGGGCATGAAAGTTGCCATCTTGAATGTAGCCTCAAATCATTTCTTAGTGGAATATAATCTAATTTTCCAGACTAAAAATAGCCCTTGAGCATTCTCCAAAGGTGGCGATCAAAGGCCATTAATGAAAACGGATTGCCTAAACTAAAAGCATTACTTATTAGAGTCCTACTTTCATGGGAACTTACTTTCTAGTGGGAGTCAAATTCATTAAAATTAGGAATTTGATTCCTTAATTTATGGAATGAGTTTAAGTTAGATTAGATAAGAGTTATCTAATAGAACTAGGTTCCTAAAAGTTAGGAATAATAAAAAAGTTTTAATTCAACTAAGTTTTTTTAAAATTGACATGTTTAGAAAGAATCAAGTTTTGGAAACTTGTTTTCTTAGATTGCTTAATTAAATAAGTTGTTTTAATTATAATTAGTTAATGATGTTAATTATCAAACATACATTTAAGCATGCAAATTAAAAAAAATTGTCTTTGTTAAGACAAATCACCTTAAAGTTTGTAAATGTCTAATTTAAGACTAGTTTCCTAAAAAGTTAGGAATAAAATTAAATGTGTTTAATCTTTGTGACCAATTCTTCTAGATGCTTTATTGAATGTTGTAATTTTTTTATACATGCATTGTACATACATGATTACCGTGTGATATAAGCAACACATATAATTGTTAAGGCATGGTTATGGACTTAGACATTGTGACTAGCTGAATGTATAGTTGAAATTTATTCTTATGCTATTTAATTTTATTAAATAGGGTCTACGAACCCTACCTTATCTCTAATGAATTCTAGAGTTATAAAATTCTTTTCTTACCTAACTTCCCTTGAATGTAACTCAAGGTTCTATCAAACGTATGTAAATGTTACATAGTTCTAGATTTAGAACTAGGATAGGTTAGAGGACTTTTATTTTTCCATAAATATAGTTGAAGAATGGCACCATTGAGAATTGTCCAAGGAGATCAGTATCGAGACTTATGAAGACTTGGTAAGGTATCCTAGGGTTTTGACCAACTAGTTGCCAAATGGCTCATGGAAACTAGTTATAGTTAAAAATCCACAATCATCTATATAGGATTGCATGATTAGATTTATTTTATGTTGATATATATATGTATATATATATATATATGTATATATATATGATATGTATGGACTTGAAATAAATGCCAATGCAATGTAGCGCAATCTAAATCAAATCAATGAGACTCAATCATGAAATTAAAACTCCCTTGTAAAATATTGAGCCCATACTTAAGCATGATTAGATGTTTTCCATTAGATTATAACAAGATACCTGTGTTTCAGCCACAAGGATTTGTTGAGCTAACTCAACTTCCTTTCAACTTAATCTATTCGAGTTATAATTAAAGGGCCTTACCCAACTAAGGCTATGTTGTCCAGATGCATATAAACTGACTGCGTGGCTTTGAGGCGATGGTTAGGCGAAATGTATATGATATATTTACGTAAAAGGTTACCACCTAACTGATCTCAGAGTTGCATAAAGATGCAATTGGTAAACTAAGTTACCTATCTAATTAGTTTTTTGATGGTTTGTTAAGCTAACTGAAGGTCATAAAAGGATGAAAAGGGTACCTAGGTCATTAAAAAGATTCAAATGTTAAACTTTTTGTGTTATAGTTAAGGGCTATAATTATGCAAAAATAATAAAGAATAATCATTCTAGTACTAAAACCTAATGGAATGATTATCTTACGTATGTTATTAACATTAAATATGTTCTAAATTCATATAGGATATAAAACAAGAAGTATGAATCAAACTTGTCAATGCATAGCATACTAGATGCTAACAAGTTGAGTAGGCTAAACTCCATTATCTAGTCCCATAATATTAAGACTGCTCTAATGCAAAATTGTATTGCATATAAAAGAAAAGCCTACTAAGTTAGGGGTAGCTTGTTAAGTTCATAGAGATGACCTTGGTCTAGCCACATTGTGATGGTGACTAGTAGGGCACCTAAACTCGAAAAAAAAACAAATGGCAATCAATGATCTTAAAATCATTTAAAGCTTTATTGAATGGTTCAATAAGGACAATCACAATGAAAGGTTTGACATCCCAAAGGAATTATTCATAAACAAGATTTTAAAAGGTATCCTAAATAGGTCTTATATGATAGAATGTATTTCAAGACTTAAGCACATTAGATGTACCATGGATCATGATCTATGTATTATTATTATTATACTTTCTTATGAAGGCAGCGAACTGAGAAATTAACATGCAGTACTCATAGAGAGTTAGATTAATAAGGTAGAGATGGTAAGGATTTTTGCTATTATCAAAGTAGGAAACTTATAGAAGTTTCACAAAGAGACATTTTCTTAGATTTATTCACTTCACTTGGTATATGATACCCAGAGGCTAGCATTTAAATATGTGTGACATATTGTAAGAACCAAATGAAAGGAGTAGTGAAAAAAAACCATAATAATGGCAATCTTATAAATATTGATCAAAGTTTGCCTTCTTAATGTTTCAGAAATGTAATCATGATTTATTTTGGCAAAACGTAGAATTTGTTCTATGTCATGGACTCTCTATTCTCAAAACATAAACTTGCAATAATATAGAGCAGGTGAACCAGTTGATACAGATTAGGCTCATTGATCCATTAAAAACAGTTTATGAAACTTTTATAATTTATTAATTGAACATTTGGTTGTTTCATTTTTTTAGCAATTATAGACTAAATTAGGAGGATATTTTAGTGGAGTATGTTACATCTGCTTTTGATGGCATAACGATGCCATACCTTTTAAATCCTCATTTAATAAATCATGGTAGGTTTATTCTACAAACTTTATCCATTATTTACATCAAATAGACATATATCAAGTATGTTAAGGCCCGAATCAATTAAGAATTCAAAAAGAGTTTTGAATTGAATTCCTATAAAGAAGTCTTGCACTTGTAAGATTTAGTAAGAGTATTCATGACTTATTAAAGGTTACTAATCATGAATGGATGACAAACAAAAGTTATACATACTTGGAAATAATACTAGAAAGAGTTTCAACTAGAGAGATTATATATTTATATCCTACAGTCATCAAATAACTTATTTTATCAGAGGCTTCCAAAAAAATTTTATTTTGGCCCTTTAGCCATTGGGCTAATAAGATGACTTCAATAGTTGTTTGTTATAACTAAGCTAGATGATTGGAATCACTGTTTCACTGGGGTCGAAATGGTTTCATGACTTGATAATAGAGATTATCATTAATGAATTAGACATATACTTTATATAGAGTAATGCATTGCTTCAAGTGCAAGTGGGAGACATTAATGTATGCCTTAGAACCAATCGAATTGGGACATGGGATACATGGACAAATGATAACATTCATGTTACTAAGTTAAAGTAACATAGGTTTTCCTTTATGTTAATGGTGTGATTGACACTTATGTAACAATAATTGGATGAAGCCCTTTAAGCATAATGGCCTCACAAACATAGTAATAAGTTATGACATTAAGATCTTTATGTATTAAAGCCGTGTTTCTAAAAAGTTCCTAGTCATCATATTATGATAATGGTGCATTGCGAATACACAAAGACTAGTATATGCTAAGCCTTCATTATGGGATGCATGCAACTTTTTGATCTCATAGAAGTTGACATATACAAGATACTTAAGGATAGCATATAGGTACTTGTTTTGTAGAAACAAGTCCATTGAACACGGCCAGAATGAGAAATTCATTTGTATAAGTCACTCTAAGTGTCTATGGAAGATGTTCTTATATGTCAATCATGTATATTAGTCCTTAGACTTGCTACACTAGGTCATCTAATTATGGAGTGTTATACTTAAAGATTACTGTGAATGGGTCCACAATTGATGCATGCCAAAATAAAGGTGGTTTAGGTATGATATGAAACATACTGAAAATGAATGAGTGATCTAGAAAAGATTCACCATTCTAAGTGACATTGGAGAAATATCTCAAGTGTTCTTAACTATGGTTATTAGACTAAAGTCTTTGGCCAGAATGTAACAAATTATGAGGAATAATTCCTTATGAATTCATGATCATTAACCATGAGTTGTAAGATCTAATATGGATAAAGGTTTAAGTGACACTACACCATGTCCATCTTTAATTTGGGGTATATCTCTAAAGAACTGTAGTACACTGATAGAAGGGTTAGTGAAAGGTTTTAAAGAAGTCAAGCATTGTTTTATCAATATTTGGGTAGTTATGATGGATTGCTAGACCTGTTCTTAATCTGTGAACATAATTAATAAGATTATTTATGCTCACTGCCAACATATTGGAAACCTAATGGGTCACACACAATAAGATGAAATTGATGGTTAAATCTGGCGTTTAGTTAATTTAGACTTAATTGAATAAAAGATAAATTAAAGAAGACGTAATTAAATAAGTTTAATTAAGAATAATTTAAGGTATGAATTAGATTTGTGAAATCTAATTAGAGATGTCTTAAAAATATAATAATGATAAGAAAATCTTATCAAGAAAATGTCTAAGCATAGACATGGCTTTAAGGGAAAATATTAAATAAGCCAAATATTTGTATTTGGAAATTAAATAAATTATTGGATAATTATTTAATTAAATATTTAATCACATAAAGTAAAATATTTACTTGTGTTAGAAATTCAATTATGGATCAAATTATCTAATGTATGAATTAAGGGTTTATGTTAAAAGGCGTAAATTAGTAAGACTAGTGATTTTAGTTGTGAATTACTCCAAGTTGGGCTTACTAAAGAAGTTAGTGCACAGTGTAGCCATCTATGCGTATTGGGCTGCATGTTATTACAAAGGCCCAATCTTAGACAAACTAATTAAAATTAGTTTTAATTAGGCTACATGGAACCCTAAAAGTGGTTTCACATATAGGCTTGTTTCTAATAGGTTTGGCTTACTCATTAAACATCTAAACGTAGTCCAAATGGCTTATAAATATAATATCAAGTCTTTTTGGGCATAAGGTAGATATTAAAAAAACCCTAAGCAAGAATCACTAGGCCTCTTTGAAGCCAATTACACCAAACCTGTATTTTTCCAAGGTAAGATTATGCAAATCAAGATTCTAAGTGATCAATAATTGTTCTTGATTACTTTGAAGATAGAAAGTCAATCTTCTATCTTAGTAGAATTGATTAGAATAAAACATTATGATTTTTAAGTTTGTTTTCTTAAATTTATGCAAAACAGCTATCTCTTTAAAGTGATATTGTTAGCATTTTTTTTGCGACAAAGGTAGGGAATTATTGTCTAGTATTTTTGAATATGAACCTATTAGTAACTTATCTTTTGGTTGTGACTAGAAAAGTTATCTGGCTAGCACCAAAGAACCACTAGGCCAAAGAAGGTTTTAACTATTGGATGTGTGAATTACTATTAGCAGCAGGGCATTTGAACTACTCGTGATTTTAGATTACCTCTCAGAAAGCCATCTAATTCAAATTTGGGAATCTTTTAGATCTGCAAAACTCAAGATTATGATATCTTTAATAATTTTCAAAAACCTAAAGGCATTTTAGTAATTTTGCTCATCGAGACTCTTTTACGCTAAAGGTGAGCATTTTAGGACTCTTTTACCCTCTTAACGTCATTTTACTATCCATTATGGGTACCAGGATACTTTTATATCGTAAGTATATCCCAAGGGCATTTTTGTAATTTTTTATCAGGATGCTTTTATACCAAAGGTGCAGGTTCAGGATTCTTTTAGCCTTTTAAGGTCATTTTAACGCCTATTAGGATTACCGGGGTACTTTTTTGCCAAAGGTATACCCTAAGGGCATTTTGATCATTTTGCTCACTGAGATACTTTTTCGCCAAAGGTGAAATTTTAGGATTAGTTTAGCCTACCAAGATCATTTTAAGGTTCATTAAGGTTACCGAGGTACTTTCATGTTGAAGGTATACACCCTAGGGGCAATTTGGTCACTTTGCTCTCGAGATGCTTTTGTGCCAAAAGTGAATTTTTAGGATTAGTTTAGACTGCCAAGATCATTTTTAGGTCCATTACGGCTACTAGGATATTTTCATGTTGAAGGTATACCCTAGGGGCATTTTGGTCATTTTGCTCACCGGGATGCTTTTATGTCGAAGGTGAATTTTTAGGATTGGTTTAGGCTACCAAGACCATTTTAAGGTCCACTAGGGTTACCAAGGTACTTTTATGTCGAAGGTATACCTTAGGGGCATTTTGATCATTTTGATTACCAGGATGCTTTTACGCCAAAGGTGAATTTTTAGGATTGGTTTAGACTACCAAGATCATTTTGAGGTCCATTAGGGTTACTGGGTTACTTTCATGTCGAAGGTATATCCTAGGGGCATTTTGGTTATTTTGCTAATCGGGATGCTTTTACGCCAATGGTGAATTTTTAGGATTGGTTTAGCCTTCCAAAATCATCTTAAGACCTATTAGGGTTATCGGGATACTTTCATGTTGAAGGTATATCCTAAGGATATTTTCATAACTTTTGGATTTGAATCACATCTTATATGAACGCTAGGATACTTTCACATCGGAAGTATACATTAAGAACGTGTCCATCATATTATGTCATTTTTAGGCTATAGAATCAATTTTTTTATATATATAACAAAATTATTTTTATAAATAAGGCAATGTCTCCTAATTAAATTGATATGTAAGATTCTTACTAGTATTTGTGAGGAATTCTATGGATTATTTTAATAGCGAGATTACCTTTTCAAATAAGAAGTTGAGATTTTTTAGTTTTAAAAAAAAATAAAACCTTTCATATTCGGTATGGTTCTCCGATGGGATATGATTGAGAATTCATGCCCACTTGGTTCCCCGAAAGTGTACGAATAATTTTGTGATTTCTAGAAACATTAAAACTTGACTTTCTCGAAATAATAAACTTTCATAATGAAATACTATAGGAATTATAGTTAAACATCCAATGTTGAAGCCAAATAAAAATTAAAATTCAAGTTAACACGTAATTAATAAGGTACTGATTTTTTAGCATCACAAGGGGGTCGATCCTTACTTGTGATTGTAACCGACTCATGGACCCTTTTATATGATCTCTGGTATGATCGCGGGCCTTGGAGTTTGTACTCTAGGGTTTTGTAACCCTCAAAATACAAACTTCGATAGGTGACCAATCTCACCTAACCTAAATAGATTACTGGCGACTCCAAATAAATAGTCATTTCGTAAAGTCGAGTAAGCGATTCATCTCAACCACCCAGTCCCCAAAAATAAGATGATGTCAATAATGATATGGCCTATACAAATAAAAAATATAAAATAATAATAAATTTAATAAATATAGGAGCGAACGCCATTTAAGTTAGGCTTGGTTAGGATTCGTATCTGGACCACGTTGCGAAAGATTGGCAACTCCACTAGGGATAGCTAGAGAGTCAAGCTTAAAATTAATTATGTGTTACCTAAATTTTGATTAATTTGGTTTCAACCAATATTTAACTATAATTCCTTATATTTTCAAAATAATTTTTTCTCATTTTATTTTTTACTTATAAATTTTAGTATATATTCTTCATATTTTTCACTAACCCTTTTGTTTCCTTTATAGCATTATTTTTTAGGGGAATTTAGGATATGGGTTATTACTATTTTAAAGGTGTTAAGTCATAAAAGGTAAGTTATTCCCCCTCACACACTATGCAAATGCATTTGCATTAGATTATTTTCCATATATATGGAAGGGGTATAGGTATCCAATATTTTAGGGGGGTGAAGTAACTTTGCCTTCTAAGGTGTTAGCCTCTGTCTGGGCTAGTGAAAAGCCTACCAGATGTAAATTCCTATGCTTGCTCAAGGTGTTAGCCTCGTTATGGGCATGGAAGATACTACCAGTTGAATTGAACCCTTTCTGACATAAACCCGCGATAGGTAAAGGTTAGGGTACCTCGTCAGCTCTTTTCGGACTCGAAGAATAATTCGAGAACCTATTTAGATGTCTAATCCAAACACCATGTAATGATCTATAGGACACTCACCTAGTTAGAGCCATGCCCAGTTCTAGTGTATACCAAATTAGGTACACATTAGGGAACACTTTTAACCCTTTACTATTATGATTTGAGTTTCTTTATATTATTGTATGTTGCATTATTTTGATAATTTTACTTTTATTAATTTGTTATATTACGAAAGAGTTTTTTTTATATTATTCTTAGCATCACATTCTTATATGTTTATTCATGCACCTACAAAGTTCACGTTCTTATATGTTCATGCATTCATAATTTTTGTAATGTACTAATCCGTTTCATTTATTGTATTTTTTAAGATCAAGACATGGGTGATGATTTAGTGGTAAGGAGTCTACATGCCAGAGTTCACTAAGAAAAGTTCGATCATGAAGTTCGAGGAACGAAAAATCTGCTTAATAGATTGATAAAAATTGTTGAGGGTTTATATGGGATAAAAAAAGAAGAAAAAAAGAAAAAAGATCATGTTATTGGAAGTATTAGAATACAAAGGCAATGAAATGACTTTGAAGATAATTTTTTGGCTACTTGTCGAATTTTGTAAATATAAGGGTTAAAAAATGAATTAATAGGTTTGCAAAAATCCATTAGAAACACTAACATAGTTAGGACAATGTAGTGATTGCAAGATTAATTCTTTTTGTTACTTTGCTTTTAAATCTTATAAATATAGCTACGTATGCCTACAGTCAATGGGTAAGTTAGAAAATTATGGTTCATGAAACAATACTTGAATTTTTTTTATTCTTGCCTCTACAATAATCTTTATGTCTAGTTCTTAAATGTTACCCCCTTTACTCCATCATTTATTCACTCATTCATGCATTTTTTTATTCATTTACTCATTTTTATGTAATTTTTTTCATTTATTGACAATCATACTAGGGTGTCAAGAAAGATTAAAACTATCAAGACAGATACATATTCATGCAAATTGATTTAAGTTTTTTTTATTTATTATTTTAAGGTGAAATAACAAATCATTAAATGGATGATACCATACAATAAGAAAGAAATGCAAGCATAAATTTTAAGTTCGATGGAACCACTCAAGATAAGGAAACCGATTTACTAACAATCAAAATTTATTACCAATACTTTTGCCAGAGATTTGGGGAAGTGCAAGCTGAAATGCGACCACTTTATGGTGTTCAGTATATGGAAGCTAGTCCCATAATACATAATTCATACTGACTAAGGGGCGATAGGTAGCAAATGTAAGATAAGAAAGTAATTCTATCATAGTTGACAGGACCCTAAAAAGTTACAAAAATAAGGAAATCCATTCGGATAGTGTCCTTAACCCTAGCTTTTCTTCCTTTAGTGACCTCAACAAAATCAGATGGTCTCTACCATGCCAACGAAACCTGGAAAACTCCCTACCCAAAGTGGTATAATTGGAGCATCAGGGTGCAACACTTTTTGCCAAGGATTCCATTAACCATTACATGTTGTTCAATGTAAAGATAATCTGGAGTATTAGTATGATCGGTAGGAGATTACTTGGGTGATTCTTTGCTATGCAATTAATTTTGGATTCATCTTCTCTGCTAAGGAATTTAGTAAAGGGTCATATAGTGGTTGTCCTCACGGCATAATTGGGATGAAAAGAAATAACCACACATCTTATGGAATTCTTGATTTTGAAGACTTAGAGTTTGATGTACCTCTTAACGTTCTATTAGATTACCTATAGTTCAGCCATAGAGGATTCCAATTCAGTGAAATTCTAAGAGCGGATGGATGACTATTAAGGTTAATTAGTCTAAAGGTCATTAACTTTTTGGTAGTATGCCAATCAGGTGCAATTTCTATCTTGACTTAAAAATTTTGTACATGTTTTATGAAATGAATTTTGATTTATAAATATATGCATACTTCACTAAACATGAATTTTGTTTATAATGATTTCCAACACTTAGTGTAATGAGAACATTTTGGAGAATTTTTCATTGGTAGGTGGTCACCATTAGTTTGAGCTCTCTCAAAATGGTCCTTCACTTTTACATATATAATTCTCTCAAAGATTTAGTTATAGACCTTTCACAATTACAAACTTTCCACACCTAAATGTTCTTTTCTATGGATTCCTTGAAGGTCAAACAAATAGGTTATGCTCTTAAAAGATTCAGATATTAATAGTTTGACATGTATTAAAATAATAAGAGTAATTTTGAGATTTCACTTATTTTGATAATTTTTTGCCATAATTTTTGTGAAACTCTTCCAAATCCTCAATTCAGGAAGAAGGAGAGTGAACATAAGTGCAAAATCTCTCTTTCCTTTTGATCAAAGCCTTTTCAAATCATTTGATACATAAGATATGAGATTCGAGATCTTTTTCAAGCCAATCTTATTTTCTTTCTTAAAGGCTCAACTAATCATTGGTGGCTATAAAGCTAATTATATTGAAAGGCATATCTTAAGCCTTTATTGAGTGCAACATCATGCTATTGAAGTATTCAAAATGATTTGGAAAAAATAACCTTTTTTTTTAACTAAATGCTTGACTAGTTCAAATGGCTATGTTTGAAATGAAAAATGGCCTTCTTTCTCTACCTTTTTTTTAAATATAGAAAATTGTTCCTTTTGTAACCCCATTTGAGCCTGATAATTTATTTTTTCTCTAAACCTTAATCAAGGATCACCCTTCACACTGGGGGGCAAGTGATGCAAAGCTTCAAGATTAGAAGGGGCAAATTCAATTATAAGGTTACATAAAGAACAAATCAGATGTCATGAAGTAAATTTTAAAGAAAGAAGAAAGTTTAAATTTCAAGTTCAAATATTCCAAAGGAAGAATGAAAAAATTTTAAGTTCTTTTAGAATAAAGAATGATTAAAGTTTTGAAAAAAAATAAAAAATAAAAAAAATAAAAGTCATAGAAGAAAAAAGATTTGTTCATCTTGAAAGACATGCCAAAATCAATTTTTTTTGAAAAAAACTTATCCTTGATTCAATTACCCTTAAACACTTTATTTGGGTATATCTATCCTTTTCTTTCTAAGCCCTGAATCATGGTCTACATTACGTACCTAATAAAGTTTACTTTGATCAGACATAGCTATCTGGGTTGTCAGGCTATTCCTAGGAAGCTTTTTAAAATTTCATCTCTTTGAATGATTTTTTAGTCTTTAATAATATGATAGGGCATGTTTAATGGCCAAAGAATTGCTCCTAAATCAACAAAGATAGTCACTAGCCAGAGAGAACCTACCATCCTGATTCAAAAATGACCCAAAACCTTTGACAATTTCATGACCTTAATAAAAGGTTAAGTCAAATGCCCTCATAGTGATTCTTTTCCAAATAACATTTTAGAACTTTGTACCTAACCTTGACAATTGATGCTTACCAAGGTCAATCCTTTGAGTCTTGGTGTTTACTAGCATTAGTTTAACACCTATCAGGCTATTGTATTTGAATATTAAAATGATGTTATAACTTGATTGCTTGTCTTTCAAGGAATTCTTTAAACAAACATCCATTTAAATTTGGTCTTGGTAAACCTCGACTTTGTCTTATCAATTTTTTCAAGATACATTTTTGCCAATGCCACCCTATTTATTCTTTTAAATTCATTTTTTGCATCTCATTTGAAAAGGTCCCAAATGGTGATCATCAATTACAAGAAAGTTTAAACATCATGGAGAATATAGCATTTCACTCTCCTTGATATTGGTAAATCCATGGTTAAAATAGTTTTGAAATTTTCATAGATTTTGATCAAGTAAACTTTTGCCTCAGGTTAATAAGAAAGTGATCTTATTCTGAAATCCTAGAATTTTGATAAGTCATGATGTTTTTCAAGATTTCAATAAAAGTTTATTAACATGCTCAACACATATTTATCTAATTGATAAGGTTGTATTATTGAGTTGATAAACATTAATATGATAGTTGATGACCTTTCAGGAAAAATTTAATAATTCCTAGATCCTTAAATAAAGATTGGAAGAAGGATTTCATGGGACAAACATGTGACAACCAGTTAATGATTTAAACTTTCAACTGCAAGTATGGGAATAAGCCTTCAACTTCAAGTTCAGCCACGGGCTTCTTTTAATAAAAGAGAGGAAATATCCACAACATCTTATGAATGCACCTTCAAATTGAGGAAAGGTAAGCGTGATGCAGAAGGAGAGAAATAATCATGGTTATTTCCTTAAGATTAAAAGGTAAGTACTTTATCTTTTCAAATTGATCGAGCATTAAATGCTATCCCAAACCCCTTTTTTATTGATGTATCGACTTTATCCCGATTAACCCTTTTATCTTGTTGACTTATCGATTTATCTTAGTCAACTTTTTACCCTTTTTGACTTATTAACTTTGTCCTGGTTAACCTTTTTATCTTGTTGACTTATCGATTTATCCCAGTCAACTTTTTACCCTTATTGAGTTGTCAGCTTTGTCCCTGTCAACCATTTATCCTTATTGACTTGTTAGATTTGTCCCAGTTAACCTGTTATCCCTGTTGAGTTATCGGTTTAATCCCAGTCAACATTTTTTCCCTATTAAATTGTTAGCTTTATCCTAGTCAACCTGTTCTCCCTGTTGAATTATTGGCTTTATCCTAGTCAACCTTTTCTCCCTATTGACTTATCGGTTTATCTTGGTTAACCTTTTTATCCCTATTGACTTGTCAACTTTATCCTGATCAACCTTTTTATCCTATTGACTTTATGGTTTAGCCTTCGTTAAACTTTAAATTTTTTAGTTTGACGTGATGGTTTAGCCTTAGTCAAACTTCCTTTCACTTTTGTTTGTAGCAATGGTTTAGCTCTAGTCAAACTTCATTTTGTATTTCGTTTGACATGATGGCTTAGCCTAAGTTAAACTTTTTTGTCATTTTCATTTGACATGATAGTTTAGCCCTGGTCAAACGTTCATTTAATTTTTGTTTGATGTGATGGTTTAACCCTGGTTAAACTCTATTTTCACCTTCATTTGACGTGATGGTTTAGCCCTGGTCAATTTTTTTTCATTTTGTTTAATGTGATGGTTTATCCTTGGTCAAACTCTATTTTCACCTTCATTTGACGTGATGGTTTAACCTTGGTTAAACTTTTTTCACCTTAATTTGATGTGATGGTTTAGCCCTAGTCAAACTTCTTTTCACCTTTATTTGACGTGATGGTTTAACCCTAGTTAAACTTCTTTTCACCTCTATTTGATGTGATGGTTTAACTCTGGTCAAACTTTTTTTATTTTGTTTGACATAATAGTTTAGCCTTTGACAAACTTTTTTCACCTTCACTTGACGTGGTTTAACCTTGGTCAAACTTCTTTTCACTTTCATTTGACGTGATGGTTCAGCCTTGGTCAAACTTTTTTTCACTTTTGTTTAATGTGATGGTTTAGCCCTCGTTAAACTTTTTTTTCATTTCATTTGACATTATGGTTTAGCCCTCGTCAAACTTTTTTTTTGTTTCGTTTGATGTTATGGTTTAGCCCTGGTCAAACTCCCTTTTGTATTTTGTTTGACATGATGGCTTAGCCCATGTCAAACTTTCTTTTTAATTTCGTTTGACATGATGGTTTAGCCCTGGTCAAACTTTCTTTTAATTTTTGTTTGATGTGATGATTTAGCCCTAGTCAAACTTCATTTTCACTTTCGTTTGACGTGATGGTATAGCCTTGGTCAAACTTTTTTTCTATTTTGTTTGACGTGATGGTTTATCCCTGGTCAAACTTCCTTACACTTTTGTTTGACATAATGGTTTAGCCCTGGTCAAAATTTTTTTTTGTTTTGTTTGATGTTATGGTTTGCCTCGATCAAACTCCCTTTGTATTACATTTGACATGATGGTTTAGCCCAGGTCAAACTTTTTTTCACTTTCGTTTGAAATGATGGTTTGTTCTTGATTAAACTTTTTTTTTAATTTTCGTTTGATATGATGATTTAGCCCTAGTCAAACTTCATTTTCACCTTCATTTGACTTGATGGTTTAACCCTGGTTAAACTTTTTTTTCATTTTGTCTAGTGTGATGGTTTACCCTGGTCAAACTTCGTTACACTTTCGTTTGATGTGATGATTTAGCCTTAGTCAAACTTTTTTTGAATATCATTTGACATGATGGTTTAGCACTGGTTAAACTTTTTTTCACCTTAATTTGATGTGATAGTTTAGCCTTGGTTAAACTTCTTTGCACCTCGTTTGACGTGATGATTTAGCGTGGTTAAACTTTTGTTTCACTTTTATTTGACATGATGGTTTAGTCCTAATCAAACTTCTTTTCACCTGTGTTTGACGTGATGGTTTAACCCTGGTCAAACTCCTTTTTATTTTGTTTGTAGTAATGATTTAGCCTTTGAGAAACCTTTTTTCACCTCCATTTGACATGGTTTAACCTTGGTCAAACTTTTTTTCACTTTTGTTTGACATGATGGTTTAGCCCTGGTCAAACTTCTTTTCATTTTTGTTTGACGTGATGGTTTAGCCCTGGTTAAACTTTTTTTTCATTTCATTTGACGTAATGGTCTAGCCCTGGTTAAACTTTCTTTTTGTTTTGTTTGACGTGATGGTTTAGCCCTGGTCAAACTTTCTTTTTGTTTCGTTTGACGTGATAGTTTAGCCTTGGTCAAACTTCTTTGCACTTCCATTTACGTGATGGTTCAGCCTTAGTCAAACCCCTTTTCATTTTATTTGACGTGATGGTTTAGCCCTAGTCAGACTCTTTTTTCATTTCATTTGGCATGATGGTTTAGCTTGGTCAAACTTTTTTTCATTTCATTTTACATGATGGTGTAGCCCTGGTCAAACTTTTTTTCATTTCATTTTACATGATGGTGTAGCCCTGGTCAAACTCTCTTTTGTATCTCGTTCGATGTAATGGTTTAGCCCTGGTCGAATTTGTTATGTTTAACCTTAGGTTTTGGCTTTCGTATCCTTTCTCCACTCATCGGCTTAGTGTCAGGTAACTCTTTCATTTATTAACATGACTGCTTGGTCTCAGTCAGTTTGTCTTATTGGTTGGTTTCTGCGTTTTTGCCTTGACCAACTCATTTTCAATATTAACTTCACCGTCAGTTGAAAGGTCACCTTCTAATTAGTAAGCTCTAATATATGTTCATACCTCTTTTTTCTTGTACTCTGTGGCCCAGATGAAATTGTGTCTATTTAGTCTTTATCCTATTCCTAATTCTTAACAATGGACAAAGAGGGGCAGCTGTAGACACCGAAATTCGTCCAGGCTATCTATTCCTAAAAGCCCTAAATATCAAAAAATGAAAGTGTACTGGCTACTCTGATAGAGGTCAACTTCCATCAGTGGGGTTTTACATTTTTTGTAATTTTAATCAATCATATGTAAATAACTGTATATGCACATGATTAAAAAATTCATTTTCAGTATGAATGACAAATTCATAAAGGAAAAATTTTTGTTTTTAAACAAGTTCTTAACAAATTTTGGAAATTACCACTGTGGATGATCTCATGGTCAATTTTTCTATTTTTAGGAATTTTTTGAGATTTTTTGAAAAAAACTCAAGAAATTGGTGGTCGGATATTTTTTATCGACACTGATGTCGTTTTATGCCAATTCTCATCCCGAAAAATCATAAATATTGAAGAAAAAATATGTGTTGGCATTTTCTACCACGAAGTGTCAAATTGTAAATTTATAAATTAATTTTGAATTTTGTGGTCCTACGAGTATCGTGCTCATAAATTTTACTTTTGGTTCTTGTTGATTTATTTTTAGAAATTTTACAAGTTTGTTTTCTTCACTTTAGAAGTAAATGTTTTGAATAATATGTGGTTTTGAATTTGTTTTACTTTAGTGTCAACAAAATTTCATAATTTTTCTCGATATTGAAATACAAGTTATTATTTACTTATAAAAGTTTTGGTGGAATCCTCTAGAGTTTTAAACATCAAAATTCATCTAATATTGTCATTTAACTCTCATTAAATCAGTTTTGAAAATTTCAATTTATTTTATGACTTTTAAAATTTTTTCTGTTACCAAAATACAAAGTCTCTACTTCGTCAATTTCTTCAATAGGATTTTCCATATTTCATAATTTTTAAAATTCTTTATATATTATTTTTTAATCTATATTAATTCAGTGTGTAAAAAATCAATTTATTTTATTAGTTTTGAGTTTTTTTTATATTTGTCAATTTTTTTCCCGATAAAAGCTTTTCTCATCAAATTTTACGAGTTTGTTTTTTTAAACTTTTTGTACATAAAAATTTATTTTTAGTATTAAATTGAATTAAATTTATCATTTGAAATTTTATTTTAAAAACATAATTTATAATTTTTATAATTTAATCTTTTAATTAATTTTTACGGTATAATTTTACATACTATATATGAATATCAATCAAAATATCTCTAGAAATCAGTAATGCCATGCATCACATCACTCTAAAATAACAAGGGTATAGGCCTATGACACACATTTATTAGTTCTATCCTAACAAGCAAACTTAACATCAAAAGAAATAAAAATAATAATAAAAAAGGAAAATCCATGAAAAATGGCATGGAATTTCGGCCCTCCTTGGCCGAATCATCCTCCCCTATAAATGGGAAAGGATGTTTTCTTCAAGCCTTTTTAGCTTAGAAAAAAAAAATAGAGAGTTTTTAGGAAAAAAAGGTTGCAAAAATATATTAAAAAAAGATTTCAAAGGTTTGTTAAGGTAAATCTCTACTTTAATCTTTGAATTTTTGTTTGTTTGATACATTTTTCTTCTCATTGGTGAGCCAAAAATATGCTTAAGTTCATGGATTTTTTTTAATCCATGTTGAAGACTAAGCATAATGGCCATGAACTAATTTTTTGGATTTTATTCTTTTTTTTTCTTGTTAGTAAATTTTTTTCTTCATGAATCATGTTTATGTTGATAGGATGTTAGTTTTGGTGTTGTGTTTATCACATATATGTTTATATATATTTTATTTTTTTTAGTAATTTCTTGTTATCATAGTGAAATTACATGTTTATGAGCTTATTTTTGTGATTTTATCATATAATGGTGCTAATTTTTGTTAAATGAAATGTGAATATGTGATTATTGAGTTTAAAAAAGATGGTTGGTAGGTTGTTTAGGTATTGGCCAAAATTCATGCTTGTATGTGTTTTCTTGGGCTCATTTTGTAAATACAAAAAGTTTAAAGGCTAATCTGTGAAAAAATAAAAAAAATTTTAGACCTATATGCTTGGCTGAATCTTAATGAGTATTTTTTCTATGATTTGTTGTTGATTGCAAGCTGATTTCATGCCTTAATGATGTGTTTTCATGATGGTTTTGGTTAATCAGGGACTCAAATGCAAATGTCTAAAAGTTTAGGGACTAGTTTGCAAATGATAGAAATTTCTTTGTTTTATGGTCAAAGGATTTGACCAAACGCTTCATGGATAACTTGGAAACTGATTTTAGGTATTTTGTACAATGCTTTAGGTACTTTTCACATTTTAAGGTGCATTTTGTAATTTCTTAAAGTTTAGGGGCTAGCTTGTAAATAATGAAAAATTTTGTTTTCTGGTCAAAGGTGCTTGGCCGAACCTTCTTGCATATCTTTACCATGATATTCATGTTAATTCTTTAATGGTTTGATGATTTTTAATGATTTATTTATGGTATTTTACCATATAAGGGTCAAAATATAATTTTATAAAGTTTAAGGGATACTTTGCAAAATAAAATTTTTTTTTGGTTAGGCCAAGGTATTAGGCCAAATCTTTGTTGATATATTGACTACATTTTCATACATAATTTTAGATGATTTTTATAATTTTTAGGTCACTTTATTATGTAGGGATTGGCATGAAGTTCTAAAAAAATGTAGGGACTAAATGGTAAATTTTTATATTGAAGGGGTAAAATAGTTATTTTATTGGTTTTAGAAATTTTTATTATTCCGATGGCATTCCGTAGGGGTATAGAAATATTCAAAACTTTTTATATTTGTTCGATTTTTCAAAGAATACGAAATATAATTTTCAAAAACCTAAGGGCATTTTGGTAATTTTGGTAATCGAGACTCTTTGATGCTAAAGGTGAGCATTTTAGGACTCTTTTACCTTCTCAAGGTCATTTTACTCTCCATTAGGGGTACCGTAATACTTTTATGTCGAAGGTATATCCCAGGGGCATTTTCATAATTTTTCTTATTAGGATGCTTTTATGCCAAAGGTGCACGTTTAGGACTCTTTTAGCCTTTTAAGGTCATTTTAAAGTCCATTAGGGTTACTGGGGTACTTTTATGTCTAAGGTATGCCCTAAGAGCATTTTGGTCATTTTGCTCACTAGGATGCTTTCACGTCGAAGGTGAATTTTTAGGATTGCTTTAGCCTACCAAGATCATTTTAAGGTCTATTAGGGTTACTAGGGTTTTTTCATGTCGAAGGTATACCCTAGGGGCATTTTGGTTATTTTATTCATTAAGATGCTTTTACGCCAAAGGTGAACTTTTAGGATTGGTTTACACTACCAAGATCATTTTAAGGTCCATTAGGGTACTGGGATACTTTCATGTCGAAGGTATATCCTAAGGGTGTAGACACCTTATTTTGTCTGGGCTAATTTTTTTTTTTAACAATCTGGAGCATCGACGTAAGAGGGGACAATGAGAAAATCGCCCGGCGAAAAAGCTTTTAAGGATGTCAAGAAGGCCTAGGGATCATATCAAAGGTAAATACAAAGATGTGGCATCAAGGGACGTAGTCTGA